>JAXQQM020082513.1:0-27841 GCA_034641835.2 Pinus albicaulis | reverse complement strand
AAGGACAAAAAAACTCTTTGCTAAAAACTGAATTTTGCACCAAAAAAATATATATGTATTTTTTTTTTTTTTTGGAGAAAAAAATTTGTATGGGACGTAGTATTATGAAATGGGAGGGCGGTATGGTATTATAATATGGATGGCGTATATATGGAGAGCGGTGACAGCGTATTATGGAGAGCGGTGACAGCGTAATATGAATGTGTATTATAATATGGACAGGGCGTGGGAATGGGAGCGGTGACAACGTAATATGAATGTGTGTTATAATATGGACAGGGCGTGGGAATGGGATCGTATTAAAAGTTGAACCAGCTGTAGGCGGTATTGTAATATGACAGAGTGTTACATATATGGAGGGGCGGTGTTATATATTCCAGCGCAACTATGGGACGGAACGTGTTGCATATGCATCGTGGAGGCGGACGGAATATGAACAGGCGGACAACATGTATGAAAGCGTATTACAATACAAAATGGTATGAACTATAAAGGTGGTGGCGCTGTATTGTTTCAGAAAAAAATGCTGAATATACAGGGAGGCGGTATATGGTGAGACAGACAGCAAGTATTGTAAACGATGACAGTGGGAGCGGATAGGCAGCATTGTGATGCAGTGGATAGGCAGCATTGTGATGGAGCCGTTGTGATAGCATTGTGATGGAGCCGTGGATAGCGTTGTGATAGCGTTGGGAGAGATCGCAGAGGGGGGGCGCAGGTTGTGTGAGGGCGTGGGTTGTATTGTAAACGAGGAGCGGACTGTATATATTGTATGCAGTTAAAACAACTTGGATATGCAGTTTAACACAGAGTAATATGTATTGGAGGCGGAGGGCGGAATGCAGCGTTGTGTTGTGGAGCGAATGAGTGGGGCGTAGTGTAGAGGGAGAAGGCGTTGGGGAGAGGGAGGCCGAGAGGCCGTTACAAAATTTAGGAATGGGATCTTTGCAGGACTGCAGAGGGGGGGGATGCAATTTGCAGTGTTCCAGGAACTGCAGGATTACAGAATCTTCAGGAGTTGCAGGAGCTGCAAATGTCAGAGCTATGCAGAGATAAAAAAAAATGCAGAATAAAAGTATAGAAATAAGTAGGAGTAGCAAAAACTATTATTAAAAACTGACTGAGCAAAGGAGAGGGAGTTACACCACAGACATAAATGCCAATAGTGGGACTGGCTCTGATACCATGTCAAACCAGGAGGTAACTCCTCAAATCAGAATGTGTATTAGCTGAAGAATGCATATGTATTTATACATGGAGGTGAGGCTATTGGGATTCATCTCCCAATGACTCTTGGCCTTCCTTATTTCCTAATATTAAATAATATACAATATTACATGTGCACACCCATCCCATAGGATTAGGTGTCAACACATCCATATTCTTCACTTGTCTTCTACCAGGGACTATGACAGCCAACATAAGATGTTCATTCTTCACGGAAAACCATGGGGGGATATTGTTATTGATCACTACTACAAGCCAAACAGAATAGTTGGTGTTCTGGAGGGAATATGGGTTGACGCCATCTATGGCTATGCTGAGTCGTAGACTTCGTACTTCATCCTTGAGATTTTCGGGTCATGTATCCTCTATATGCTTCATCTCTATTGAATTTGTTGGGATTCGCATAACTCCCAACTCACTTCTGTGTGATGCATGCCATCCTTGCAACATAGCTAATTCTTTGCAACAAAAGAGACTTTGAATCCTTGGGATTATAGGCATGTGCCTAAATATCTTAAAAGGAGGACCACATGATCTAACCTTCTTTTTATTTATTTATAATACTCGTCATGCCCACATTTCGAACATATCTCTTTATCTGCATATTCTCCTCTATATAGAATACAATCATTTGGACATGCATGATATGATTTGTACTCAACACCGAACATTTTTAACAATTTATTTTCCTCTTTGCAGCTATTGGGAAAGACATAATCACTCCGAATAACCTTATCTTTGAATAACCTGTAGTTGGTCATGGAAAATATTAAATGTACATTAATGCCGATATAATTATTAAGGTTCATAAAATTGACCCTTTTTAATGTTCATTGCGTGATTGTATTTCTCAAAATATAAGGGAGGAATTGATGGTAAGTTACCTCAAAATTTCCAAGAAACATGCATTTGACAAGCCAAAATTTTCTTTCAAGTTGTACAGTAACATTGTTTTCCCCAACTAGGTAGACTTTGACTAACCATCCAGTCCAAAGAGAGGGGTGGTGGAAGGAAATTTAGGGCTTTCAAAAAATGTATCAGCGATATGAACATCATCTCCTAGCTGATCATCATTCTGGAACGCATCTATCAACATTGTCTCCATGGCAGTTGTATCCCTGAAGTAATCATCCATACAACCTCTATTTGATTGCCTCCATTACCTGATTGTGGAGAACTACTATTGTTGTAGTCATTCCTAATTGGTGAATCTGGACATAGTGGGAATTAAATAGATGGTTGATTCAACCATTCTTGGTACCGTTCCTCTTCGATTTTTTGTCTTAATTCAGACTTCTCTCGATTTGACATTGTCATGGGGTGCAAAAAAATATGGTATGGAGGTCGCTTATCATCACTAAACTCCTAATAATTTCAAAAAATGTATTTGAACATGATTAGTACAAAATCGATGATATCAATTAGTAAGCACATCGACAATGCATGGTTAATTGGTTCGACGTTGAAATAATTACATTAATATACCAAACAATTATTATTACCATCATTGTCCCAAGATTGTGGCTAGAAAATGCAATGTTACAATTGGCAAGGTGAAGCAACTGTCCAATTTCATCTACCAAATGCGCCTTGCGTTATGTTGCTTCTGATAAGAGCTTCCGAATTTTTGGATTTGTTTGAATATTTTGTGCATCTGAACTCGATTTTGAATCTGCATGAACCTGCAAATTTTTATACATTAATTTTATTCCGCTGATTGACATGGATAAAAAAAATAAAAAATTCAATTATACAGTGAAAATATAAATAAAATCTGAAGTAATTACGTCTGGAGATGGATAGGGATAACTATGTGATGGACTTTGAGAAATATTATGGAATGAGCTGGATTATGAAAATTTTTTCCATTTGATATAATTATGAGATTTTCTCCCTGCATTTGAGCAAAATCAACAATAAATTTTGGTGCACATACCTAAAAGTAATTTTGGTGCCTTAAAAATGGACTTATTGTTATCGGTGCTAATGTACAATTAACTGCACTGGTGCATTTTAGTTAGTATGCACCGATATGGTGTTATTAACTGACGCACCAGTGCGGGTAGTTAACGAACACACCGAATATTCGGAAATAAAAAAAAGTGCAACTTTATTTTTGTAAAGTGAAAAAAGTGGTAAATTGAAAACTGGGCGGAAAATTGTTTTCGGAAATCTAATTTCATAAAAACATTCTTTAAATAGTAAAATCTATTCATTATTTCATTATTTTTGCAAAAACATTCAGGGAGGAATTTTCACGAGAGACATACCTAGAGAAAGAGAGCACGAGAGCACTGTGGAGCAACAAAATGATTTCGAACAACAACACTATTCTGAGAATCAGAATTTGAAACATCTAGTGATTCGCACAAAAACCCTTTAATATAGTAAAATTGTTAAATTTCACTGTAATAATTGTTTTTTTTTTTTTACAGTTTCTGTTGGATTTAATACATGTATAGTAAAAAATTAAATTTACTGTGCATTTTCAAAGATTTAAAAAATAAATAAATAAATAAAAATAAAAATAAAAAAACTCATTCTTACCTTAAACCCTTTCTTTTTCTTATTTCCGTGACTTCACAATTAGAGCTTTTCATTTTAGATTTATAGGGTTTGTATTGCTATATATATATATATATATATATATATATATATATATATATATAGGCGTATGACATCTAACCCGCGAGACCACTTGCAGAGTTGAATCCAAATCCATGTCAAACCTTGCATGATTTTTTTAAAAACAGATTTTTTAAAATCGATCCACCCTATTTAAAATAGTGCACCGGTGCATTAATATAGTATAGTGCACCTGGCGAGTACTTACAAAAAAACATTGTTTGATAAAAACAATTTTTTATTAATTTATTTCTGTGTTAATAGGTGCATCGGTTAACATATAACACATCGGTTCTCCTTGTTGACAGAGAGCACCGTACAATGTTTCTACTGTTTGGCAGTGAGTTTAAAAGAACCTACTACACCGCCTTCGGTGTGTATTTTTTGAAAGACACACCTTTTTATTGATTTTTTTTTACTTGAAAAGTATGTGATTTATTTATAAAATATATTAATGAATGGTATGGTACAAGTTTCATATTGATAAATAAATGGATGACAAGAGATCAAGTAACAAAAATACTGATAGCACATCGAGAAAAGAAAAAAAGGCAAGTTCTTTGTAAATTCTTTACAAAAATTATTATTTTTGAACTATATGTAAGTTTAAATAATATGTATTGTTTACTGTGTATCATGAAGAGCAACAAAATGAAAAATCTCGATAAAATTATTTATGATCTAATACCATAAAAGTGTAAAAGATTAATGGAAAAATTGTAAAAGGATGAATCAGGTGAATGAAAAAATACCATCGATCCAATATGAGTTTATTTTTCGAATTTTCATTAATAATATACTTAAAAATATTAGATAATATGTTTCAAACAATCTATTAATTCACATATGTTTAATGTTCTACAGGGACCAACATCGAAGAAAAGGAATGTTGTTCGAAGAAAAGAAAAAAATAGAACATGCAAATGAAAATGAATTACTCTTTATCTGCTTATCTCATCTTGAATGGTGCTAGATGTTAACGAAAGGAGAATTTTTTTTACAAAACTTTGAGGGATCTAGTGGAACAAATGTATAGACGGTCTTTCCACTTACAATACAAAAAGCAATCCAATGATTCCAATAACCAAATTTTATTTAAACTACAGGATAAGTTTCTAGAGAATTGGTCAATGAGACATGTCACACTTTTAATATAAGAAATGTACAACAACAATAAATAAGGAATGAAAAAACAATATTTCTTTAAATTTTTTTCTAGAATTATATGTATATATTACTAGAAAGAAATCTTTTATAAATATCACTTTTGTTATATTTACTTTTCATATATCAATATAAAAATTAAATAGTTTATTGTCATGTTACATTTTTAGAAAGATTATGAAAACCTCAAATGATGAATGAGTTGATATCATAAATATACCAATAGGAATGTCCAGAAAGGTGTACAAAGAGATGGTCAAATAAATGGACATAATTGCATCACATGAGGAGCCATCTCAATAACAACGTGCTTCAAATTTAATATGTAATCATTTAATTTTTTGATTATGTACAATAAATAAACAATTTAGCATTAATATTAACTTTCAAGTCTTTTCTTGCAGAAAAGAAAATAAAATGGAACCCATTCAACACATAAAACAAGACGACAAGGAAGAAAAGGGTTGATATCTATGTTTGTGAGTAATTGCTACTTCCTTATAACAACTTAAATAGATTTCATTTTTGTATATTTTAAGTTGTTTTATAACAATCATCATTGAATGTCTTCAAACATGTACTAACATACAAAGAAGAACAATCAGAAGAATTGATTGACATTGGATTAAATATGGTTTTTCAGTATATGTTGGCATATCAAAAATTAATTGTGGAATTTTAAGCATCTATCTTGTTTTACTTATCTTCGTTTATAATTAATAGAACAAAAAAATCTTTTATATTAAATCTATGATTTGTTATGGGGTATAAAAGTTGCATGAAACAAAGTATGGAACTGCGCCAACAAATGAATTGTTGAAAGATGGCATGAAATTTGGTTTTGAAAGAATGTGTATACTTCAAGAGTCAATTCTTGCTATGGTACATTTATTTTCGATTTACATTGATGTATATTATTTATTATTGCAATTTTCATTATTCTCACCATTGTATATACACTCATTACACTTTATTTTTATGTTTGTAGATAGAACTTGAAGAAGAAGAAAACAATCAACATAGTGAACAAAACATTCCTCAAAATAACCCAAGTTATGGAAGTAGCTCGAACAGTAACAACAGTTCCAACAAAGAATTATGATCAATATGTTTGGATATCAAAGCAAGGTGTTGTATTTTTTGAAATATTTGTCTGTGAAATCAAACATTTTGTGCCCAATGTAATGAAACATATTCTAATTTAGAAAGACAAAAGAGATACAATATTTGTCTGTTTGTATGACAAAGAGTGTCTTTTTCATATATATATATATATATATATATATATATATATATATATATATATATATATATATATATATAATACGTTTTAATTTATTCTATTACGTTCTCCATTGTCGTTGTGAAATGTTACACCATTGATTAAATATATGGATGATTAAGTATTATAATGAAGAGATGCGAAATCTGATGATATGATATAACCAATTAATCCAAACATCACATTCAAATGCACTAATAAAAATTTAATTGATATGAATATTGTTATAAGATATGTGTTGACTTTTGATGAATAATGAATTAAAAAAAATCACAATAATTGCACAGTCATAGGTCGATGTTTCTTAAAAATAAAAAATGAACAATGGTGCGTGTTAGTTACTACACACCGATGTGTTTGTATGATAATATGCACCAATGTTTTTCTACGACGTATGGGCACTACACAAATACCAATACCAATTAGAACGCCCAATGCGCTTTATTGACGACTACCACCCAACCATTCGATAGGTGTTGCAAGCACTTATATGGTTTTCCTTTAATGCACAGGTGTGTTTTTATAACTTAACGAACCAGTGTGGCTCGGTGCGGTTCTACACATTAACGGCCTGGTGCATGCACCTTCCATCGGCCCAGTGCATCTTGTTGGCTGACATGCACCGGGACATTGCTAAATGCCTCGAGGCGTCCAAAATTTGTTTTCCAGCTCGGTGCATGGTATGTTTAGAATACTGGTGCGTTCACAGTAAAAAACATCGTTGCATTCACACCTTATGCGCACACTGATGAGAAAAACATCCGTAACAACCTTTGGCCGCCCATTTTTTTTAATTGTGTTGAAATTCCATTAGAATCTCCACCAAACCTCCATTACTGAAAACGGATGTTGTAGCAAATGTATTTTTGATAATTTTGGCCAATTTTATAACACTAAAAACCTTCTTTATAATCTCTGCTAGAGGGTCTTTTCCTTGTAGTGCTATGACTTTCATCCAAAGGGTTAGATTTATTCATAATTAATTTGAAGAAAAATGTGGTGGGGATAAGACAAAGGTTGATCTAGCCTTTCGGAAGGAATGTTGTATGGAAATATGTTCTCAAATTGAAGAAAAAATCAATTCAAAGGGTGGCAAAGTAAATTTCGAAATATTCAGACGCATGGATAACATTTTCCAATTGGCAGTTAGAACTGGAGAGATATGGGAATTGATTAATGAGATTTTTGGAATGTGGGAGAATGTTGGCATAAAAATCCAAAAGGTAAAAAAATTCTAAACCATTGATATATACTAGCAGTAAATCAAGTCCTTAAATGAAGCTCCTTCTAGAATATATGACTACCACACCCTGGAGAGAAATGCAAGGAGTGAAGGATGAAAAACTTGTCAAAACAATATTATCTCATGTAAATTCATGATAATTATCACTGGACGAAATGTCTGATGAATTTATAAAGTAATTTTCTTCTTTGTACTTATTTATGGATTATAAGTTTGTGTTAAATATAATATATTGTTGTTGGTATTATTTGTTATACATATCACTATATTAAATTTTTTTACTTTATTTATTCAGTCACAAGGTTTATATGAGAATACAAGGACAAATGATTAAATTTTTGAATAAAGATAGTTGGGATGATGTTGTATGCAACTACCCAAATTCAAGTTCTACATCAGTGCTAAATTTTTTTTTATCTTGCATTTAAAAAACTATTTTGATTTATACATTCATTTCTATCCATATGTATATTATTTTTATTTTATAACTTATACATATATTTGTTTATTTCATTAAATATGAAGAAGGATGCAAATTGAGCACTAGATAGTTTCAGAAGATTTATTGAAAAACTTAAAATGGAAAGGATGAGAAAGCAACATCTTAGTAATGTTGAACTTCATCCCAGTCTTAGTCATTCATTTGGAATGGGCTCAAAACTATCCAATATCAAATAATACCAAGTGATTGTAAACAAATTGAAAAAATCATACCTAAAAGGGATTATTCCCTAGTTATTGTAGACATTCCTCATGGTTTCAATATCCAAAACATTGAATATGATAGTGACCCTTATACTTATCAAGCTTTTAGTAAAGTGGTTGCAGTATTTTGAGAAGTAGCAACATCACCATTTTGGATATTTGTGACATTTCATTCAGACACACAATTTGCAATGTTATTAACATGCTTCAAGAGAAAATAAAAGTCAATGATGCAACTTACATGGTAAGATGTTGAAATTGTATGTTGATTAATGCTAAAAAAATCATTTATGTAAAATTTAATTAAACTTTTACTATTTCATGTTACAGGAAAAAGTCAAATCTTATTCGTTGCGAAGATCAACCAATTATAAGTGATTGTGAGTTCATTCATGTTGAAAGTTGGACAAAATATGATAACTATAAGCTAATGCTTTTCAATCAAGTAGATAGAAAGAGTCATATCCAAGTACTGGTCCATGATGTTGTTGTAAAAAAGCTAACATATGAAGATAAATAAGAAAAAGGAGAAATAGTTAACATATATCAAAAACCACAGTCGTTGATTAACTATATTTTAGACTTATGTTCAAATGAAATAGATTGAGTTTTAGAATAATTTTTAGACTCATGTAAGTTTTATTATATAAAAATGAATTTTAATATTTTATTTTTTAAATTTTATGTGTTTATACTAATTTACTTAATTATTTCTTTTGTATTTGATGATTAGGTACAACACTAGCATGTTGCTTACAAAAAGGAAGAAATTGCATTTTCATTGAGAAAGACTCAGTACAATGCAAATTTATTCAACAAAGAATTAATGCTCTTCAATTTCTTCCAGATGAAATGCAAGGAGTTGGTTTAAGAAAAGGGGATTTTAATGAATCCCGTGTGGCAAAAAAAGCAAAGGAACCTCAACTACCATTAGATGGAATGATTGGAAAGGCATACTTTGGAAGATTCACAAACATTAGAGTTCCACCAGAAGAGGAAAATGACCGAACTGAAGCCAATAATGAAAAAATTGTGGAAGAAGACAATAATGAAACTCTTGAAGATGAAGAGTTTGTTTTACATGATATTATTGATTAAATTTCAGTTAAGCTTGCAAATGAAGCTCATTTTTTGTAACTATTAATTGGTTATACTTGTAATGTTTTGACTTTGACGTTTTATGAGAATAATGAGTATTCAATTATTGTTATTATATGTTTAATATTTGTATTATGTGATTTTCACTTATTTTTTATGTGAATCATTTAATTTTTGAAAAAAATTGCGACTATTATTAATTTTTGACTTAAAATTCATAAAAAATTCTATTTTTTTACACTTTTTAATTTTTTCCTATAAAATTGGTTTATTTGACATGTCACTTTTAGAAAAAAAGTCTCAAAATGTGTATTTTTCTGTTATATCTATATTCAAATGTGTATTTTTATGTAAATTGTTAAAAATTATTTTTTTTTAGTGACAATTATTTCATGTGCAATGAAATATTATTTAACTATATATGATTATATAGAAGATCGAAACATTACAATTTTGAAAAAAAATTAACACTACGAAAAATCAAAGATCTCACTACAAAAAAAATATGAAAAGAAAACCAAAAATTATAAAATCTCTTTCGTTAATAATCACATGCAATGGAACATTGTTGACACGTTTCGAACCAACAAGTGTGGTTCATCATCAGGACTAGGTGAGAGATGAGATTAGGACATTACATTTAAATGTATGCAGAGATGGCTAAACTAGCTGTTAGGATAACTGCTAGTTTGACACTAAGATATATATATATATATATATATATATATATATATATATATATATATATATATATATATATATATATATATATATATATATATATATATTATTCAATTAATTGATTGATTGATTAATTAATTAATATATAAATCTATATGTGTGTGTGTGTGTGTGTATTTCTTATATCTGTATTTTCTTCTCGCCAACTATTTAGCCCACAATCGTAAGCCTCTCATAGGTTATACAATCTCCTTTGTTAAAGATTCTTCCTCTTTCGTTAATGAGTTGAAGGACATTAAAATGGATCTTGAGGATAGGCTTGTCAGTTTTGATGTCATTTCTCTTTACACCAATATCCCCATCAATGAGGCTATTGATGTCATTAATCGCATTACTGCTCCAGATACAACCCATTTAGTCGGAATCTACTTAACCTCCACTTTCTTCAGTTTTGAAGGTGAATTTTATGAGAAAACATGTGGTGTTGCCATGGGTTCTCCCCTTTCTCCGATTGTTGCTAATATGTTTATGGAGGACTTTGAATCCAAGGCTATTTCCTCAGCTCTTTTCCAACCAAAGATTTGGAAAAGGTTTGTAGATGATACTTGTGTCGTTTGGCCTCATGGAAAAGAATTTTAGGTAAACTTGACTCGGGATAAAGTCAATGTTGACTAGGGTAAATAGTAGTGGTTTTGGGGCACATGGTATTGTGCACCCACAATTTTCAGCCCATGGTATTGCATGTAATGGAGCCTATAAAAGGCTGGGAAGACTTCATTGCAATGTAGGCCTAGAGGTGAGCGGTGAAGGCTCACTTGGCCGGATTGGCCAGGGTTTTTGCTAATGCTTAATGAAATTTCATTAAGCATTAGCAAGTACACAGCAGCCGACAAGTGAGCCTTCGCGCTTCACCCTACATTGCAATGAGTGATTCGACCTTTTATAGGCTCCATTACATGCAATACCATGGGCTGAAAACTGTGGGTGCACAATACCATGTGCCCCAAAACCACTACTATTTACCCTAGTCAACATTGACTCTATCCCGAGTCAAGTTTACCTATCAATTCCCCCCTTGAACTTGACTTGGGGATTATTGACTTAATCCAGCCAAAACTGTTAAGTGAGACAAGCCCGCTCACTGTAGCCCTTTCCCCCCTCAATTTTTTTTTTCTTTTTCCAAGGGTAATTGTTAACTTGACATCCCCCCTATCACCTAGGTCTAACCTAGACTTTGCCAGTGATTACCCAGGGGTACGCATGCCATACCAAGTCTTATAGTAGTATGCCTATTTACATGCAAAAATTAACTCCATTATAATAATAATTTTTTTTTGGTTCATTATTGTTGTGTTTGTACATATGACATCAATTTCCATATAAAAAGAACCCATCTACTAGATTACATGGGTCACAACCGCCAGTCCTCTAGGATTTCTCTTCAGATACATGGTTCATCAATTAATTAATCGACGTGCACATATCCTCTCTCATTTTGACAGACTTTTCTCTATGTCATGATCACCATTGGCATATGCTTGCTTGGATCCAACTGTAAAACAATGTTAGACTCGTGACAAAACATCATCGTCATTTTCATTGATGATGATGTCCAACCGTTTTCTGCCACAACAATTAGATCTCTCTTTCACCAACACCATTGCATCATAGCGCTCTTCCTGCTTACGACCATTTTATTGGAATGAGAGCGTATATAACGAATCCTCTCATATTTTAGCACACATTTGATTTGTAGTTTCTTCACACAGCTGGCAACCGTCGTCCAGTCAAACAGGTGGTCTACAAGCTACCCATATGCTGCAGAGAATGCCATTAAACCTATCCTTTAGTTCTCATTGTCATCTTCAGCTATTGAACTGAAAATTGATTTCCATCTAAAATTCTCACATCTGCCTTATGCAAGCCATGAGCAAATTTGAACTACCTTGTTATCCCTACAATGCCATACTCATGTTGATGTCAATTGAACATCTCTATTCTCTGAATCTGTAGGGTGCTAGAAAATTCTAGCCTCATGACAAGCAACCTTTAGCCAGTTTGATGGCCTGCTAATAGCCTTGGTGAGACGTCACGATATCTTGAATGGCCTTCCGCCCGCTTACATCTCATGCTCTAATAGTTACCCCAAATCGATTTGGGCATGCATAAACTATGGAGATCCTTAACAAAAATATTCACAACAGTCTGCATGGAGCCACCATTATGTCCACCGTATTCATGGCTGCTCCACTCTGATTCTATGACTATAATGCATTTTCTATGCTTGATATCAACATCACTAGCAGTATTTCCACATCCTCCACGAAAGAAACACATCTTCACCTTCCTTTCACAAAGACAAGCATAATGATCCCCATCTTCGTTGTCGGCACTAGGTCCTTCGTCCTGAGAAGATAAAGGAAGATCCACCCCCCCAACAGAGCGACAAGGAGGAACAAACATACAAGCTGCGGAACGAGGCTAAAGGCCAACACCCCGCAGAGCAGCAGTAGGTAATTGACTCGTAAATACGTCCAGTTCTTGCAGATCATGTTGCTCGCCTCTGCCAATGACTCTGGCATCGTCAAGGCGTTCTGATCCACCATTTCCAACCATGGCCTCGGCTGCGACAGAGCATTGCGTGCACCTTTAGAGATCCGACCAGGTATAATATTTCGATTTCCTGACATGTCCAATATAGTCTTGGTCATTCAATGCAACCTCATTGCTGTCTATTTTAGATCCACACTATATCTATCTCCTGTAACAAATTATATCTCCATTCACAGGCCAATAAAATCCTTGGCTACAAAAGCGTCTGTCTGAAGCCAAATATGGCTCCAATACTAGTTGTTAGGATTCACCGGAGAAATAATAAACAATTTACCGAGAGGAATAAACATAAAAACCGAGCAAAAAATCATAAACATAAACACAAATGTTTATCTGGGAAACCCCCGAATCTGGGGAAAAACCCAACCAATGAAATTTCATTAAGCATTGGCCAAAACCTTGGCCAATCCAGCCAAGTGAGCCTTCACCGCTCACCTCCAGGCCTACATTAGAATGAAGTCTTCTCAGCCTTTTATAGGCTCCATTAAATGCGATACCATGGGATGAAAACCATGGGTGCACAATACCATGTGCCCCAAAACCACTACTATTTACCCTATTCAACATTGACTCTATCCCGAGTCAAGTAAGGAGCTCCATAAAGTCACGGCTGCCTCCCCCTAGACCCCCCAGGCAGAGTTTAATTACGGGCGGTGTTGCTGCCCCATTAAGGTACATGGGTCCAACGCTGTGGTACAAAACAGACAAGATAATCAGGCTCCACACCCAACAAAGAAAAGTTAGATCATTTTTTCCTTCATCTTAATAGTCAGTCTCGCTCCATAAAATTCACCATGGAATATGAGGTGGAGGGTATCATTCCTTTCCTTGATGTTCTTATCTCTATAAAGGATGATGGTTCTTTCTCCCATCAATTTTTTTTGAAAGAAAACTCATACTGAGCAATATATTCACGTTATTTCACACCATTTCCCTGCCCAAAATTAGACATCCTAAACACCTTAGCCAGTAGGGCATTAAGAATCTCTGATGAGTCTCACCTTGAGGGGGAAAAGTCCCATCTGTTGAATGTCTTTTGTAAAAATTGTTATAGTAGGTCGCAAGGCCTTAAAGCTTTCCTTAAAGCAGAGAAAGGTCCTTTAATTAAAAATAAAAAAGAGCTTAGAGAATGGTCCTACCGTGTGCGCCTTCCATTCGTTCAGGGAACCACTAATAAGATTGCCAGGATCCTTAAGAAGCATAAGGTGTCTTCGTCTTTGAATCCTCTTAACACAATTTGCAGCTCCCTCAAATCGGTTAAAGATCCGATTGACCCTAGGGATGGGAAAGGTGTCTACATCATTCCTTGTTCTTGTGGGACTCCTTACATTGGTAAAAACTAGTCGTTCTATAAATCAAAGGGTCTGTGAGCATGTAGAAAAGACTAACCATCATATTTGCATCAAAGAGGCTAAGGTCATAGCTAGGATCGACCATTTCCATCACCATAAGTTAAGAGAGGCCTTAGAAATTGCAAAAAGAGCCGTTAATATCAATAGAGATGATGGCTAGAACATCAGCAGGTGTCGGATACCTGCCTTATATTCATGATTTTCTTTTGTTTCTGCCCTGCTTCTTACTGGTCGTTGGTTACCATTTTCATTTTTTCCTTGGACCTCGTGCACACACACACATATTTATATATTAATTAATTAATTGAATAAATAAATTAAATATTTTAATCTAAAAATAAAATGAAACTAGCCGTTATTAATTAATTAAAATTATATGTACTGTGGCTAATTTAGCCATCTCTACATCTATTTAAACTTAATGTCCTGATCTGATCTCTCACCTAGTCGTGATGATGAACCACACTTGTTGGTTCGAAATGTGTCGACAATGTTCCATTGCATGTGATTTTTACCGAAAGAGATTTTATAATTTATATGACAGATCACAAAAGCCTAGATTCTAAAAACAAAAATCACAAACCTGAAAAACGCTTTAAAAAAATATGTGAGGGAAGAAAAAGAAGACGAGTACTTCAAAAATTGTTAAATTTAGAAAACAATTATTAGTATTTAATACATTAGAAAATTTAAAGTAAAAAATAAGTCGTCTAAAAAAAGGGGATGATGCTCGCATCAACACTTTTCAAAATCAACATAAAAATCACTAACATTTTAAAAATAATGTTTATACTTAGTATATAAGAAAATTTAAAGTGTCAAAAATATGCTAAAAAAATTAAGTGTATTCTGAATCAACACTTTTCAAAATCAGATGATTTTTTTCTTCCTAAAAAAAGCAGGTACTTGTTTATGTTCACATTTCAAAGTTTACATTGTTACACTTAAAGCGATTCATAAATGAAACTAGGGCTTGAGGGAGTTAGAGACAACCTTTCTTCATGAATCCCTAGGATTAAGGTCTTACTAATTCCAAATTGAGTACATTTTAAAACCTCAAAACCATGTTAGATCAACCTTCAAAGCACAAATAAGAGGATTTTTTTCCCACTTGGGCATTTAGATCAATAATCTAAGCAAAAATCCCAAGAAAAATTTCTATATCAAAAATGTTATTTGCGAACTTTGTTCTAGATGATAAATAAAAATTTCCAATGTTTTTTTTTTGGTGGATATTCTCTATTTTTTTTGTATTGCTTAAATTTTTTTGGATTTTTAGATTTATGGAAAATACAAGATAAAAATTAAAATTTTGGAAAAAGTGTTTGGTCATTTTGACTATGTATTAAGTGCTTTATCTTTTTTAAGGTAATTGGGATCAAGATGAAATACACTCTTAAAATTGTTAACTTAATGCTTTTGGATTATCGCAAGAGGATAAAACTTGAAGTTAAATTAGCCTCTTATCTAATCAGGACAAACTATAAAATCAAAGTCACATGAGAAGGAATCCATCTAAAGGGAAAAACCTTCAACCACAAGATCAATTATGAAATGAAATAAAATTAAAACCCTTGCTTAGGAACCCTTCAGACTATGGCCTAACAAGGAGATTCAATGTTACCTCAAACCAACAAAGGAGAGAGTGAGATAAAAAAAATATTTACATCTCCTTCCAAGTGAAAAAGTTTCCCTCCAAAGGATTGTGCTAGTAGTCACGAATTATCACAATATTGCCCTTGAAAAATAGCCAAGAAAAAGAGATTTCAATAGTTGACACCAAAGCTTCATGAAAAATAATTACATTATAGCATAATGATCTCTAGCAATTCACAATGATATGGGAGGAGAAGGGGCTCTCAATTCATTGATAAGACTCTCAACATCTCTCTCCCTTTTACTCACTAAAAATGTCTAAGAAACTTCAATAAAGATTGAGTTTTCCTCCACAAAAGACTTGGAGACTAAGTCGTTACAAAAAATAAATAATTGCATTGCTTGAATCCCTCAAGTGATTGAAGTTCAACTTGGAGAGGCTTGGATTTCTTGAAAAGGAGGCCAAGTTGCTTTAAAATTCTAACATTCTCCATAAAAATGGCTTGGATTGATTTGAAATTATTTTTTGAGAGTAAAACGGGCCTAACATCTCCTTTTTCTTGATCAACATTCACTTTATATTGGCCTTTTCGACCCAAGTGACTATCTTAAAGGTGGAAAACTCCATAACTTGGGCTTTTTTTGGCTTGTTGTGATGAATTAATGGTTGATTTATTCTTTTTAATTCTTGATTTGGTCCATGATATGTCAAATTATTTTTCATATTTTCACCTCCACATCACTTATGTGACTTTCCACATAACTTTATTTATCCAAACAATTATTGCAAGTGAAGGTAGCCCTCTTTGGGAGAAGGAACAAGGCTTGAAATGACACTTTGAAGAAGGCATTTTGGATGCTTTGACTTGGCATGCCTAGAAGAGTGCAAAGAACCTATTTCCTTTCCTTGGAGAATGTGATATGTGACTAGAGGAGTGCAAAATGTAATGTGAATTGTGAGACTTCCATGTAAAATGACAAGAAAATTGAACCATTGCCAAATGTGTGCATATATAAGATAAACTGGTCTATGTTGGACATAAAATAAGTGTGCTATATATGAGTGTTTTCATCCTTACGTCGTGTAATAATCATTACATGAAAATAATCATAAATGGGTAAATCTTATGTCTAAGTAAATCCACCTCTAATACCTCCAAAGCCAACCCAAGACATTAAATGTCCATCAAGACATAGAACTACCACACACTAAAGGGTTTTTAGTACATAAATACATAATATGTAAATATTTATAAATATTTAATATGCGATCTAATGTTAAGAAGTGTAATCACCATCTATTTTAAAATATCTATAAGCTTTATATATATATATATATATATATATATATATATATATGATTGATTTGTTAAGAGTATAAGGAATTCTAATTAATCTCAATTAAAAAAGAAAATTATTTTGTTTCAAATTTAGAAAAATAATAATAATAATGACACTTTGAAGTTAATAAATTTTAACCTCTTTTTTATATAACCTGCTTTAAGTATACCAGCCTAAATCCATCTTAACCCTGGATCTATCAAGCGCTGAGAGGGATCAAATCTACTGAGGTGAAACCTCTTTTTTTAGTGTAAAACTTGAGGAAAGGTTTGCCCCTTGAGAGATTTGATCCCTCTTGGTGCTTGATAGATCAGGGGTTAAGATGAATCTAGGTTGGTGATTTGAATGGGGTATGTTAGTATTGCTGTGCTGATTCCACTTTTAGATTTTGAAACCAATGTTTTACTTGTGCTTAAGGGTTCAAGTTATCTTGCAAGTTATTGAGTCTCATAAGTGTTTTCAAGTTAATTTCATGAACAATTTAACATAAAATAAAGAATGAACAACATTAAATAAAAGTACAATACATCACCATACAAAACATCGACATAGGTATTCGATGAAGGAGTTCACCCGTCCTGGGCTACATCTCCTTGGTCCAACTTCCATGGATTGGGCCTCTATATTATGCTAAATTTTTCAAAATGATGTGATTACAATGCTTTTCTTCTCTTGAAGCCTACACCAATGAGTTCAAAATGCCCAAAAGTGGTGCCTTAGGCTCTTTCTGCTCCTGATTTGGTCGAAAATTGACTCAGTTATGACCTCTACAGTTTGTACCACAATTTCCTCCCTAAATTTTGCTAACTGCCACTAATTCAGGTTAGTTGGTGCCAAAATAGAAATTCTGTCGAAATTATCGGCCCCCAAGTTAATCCAGATTAACTTAATTAATCTGCATCAACGCTAATTAAGTCGGATTAGAGCTTAAATCCGCGCTTTGTGGTAATCCAGATTAGCGCTTCGTTAATGGTGTTTATGATCTAGGTGGATATTGGTGGCAAACCACCATTGGTTCTTTCAATTTTTCAGTTCCAGCACAACTTACTATTTTTAGCAGTTTTTCGGGTCCTAAACTTCTGGAGCCGTTTTAAGGCCCTAAACGACGTTTTTTTGGAAAAAACGGGAGCAGCATGGAATTCCCTTCAATGTTTCTCACATCAAAAGTTGTAGTCCTCGAATAGATCTTTCTAACGGGGTATTGAGCACGTCAAACATAGATCATATGCCAAAGTTACGTCCCTAGGAAGTTGATGTACCAATTTCCCCAAATGAGCCCCATAGTTTTGGCGCTTCATATCCTAGGGTTAGGTTTTTGGATGTTTAGGGTTTTCCATTGTTTATAAAAAATAAATAGGCCTTCAAGCCTCATTGTAACACAGTTTAGAGGCATGTAGCTGCCACATCTCTTCTCAGAGATAAGCTACCAACGCCCTAGCTAGTTTATTTACATTATGTCTGTAAGCATATTTCATTCATTTGATTTTAATGAAATGAACTTTTATTTCTGTTGCATCTCTATGTTTATGTCTATTTCTGTATTTTATTTCATTCTTGCATAAATTCAGATCAATTTAGGGTAATAATTGTGGATTATGGTTTAATCTCCTCGCTTAGGGTCTACCCGGAGGGGAGGGGGTGGTTGTGGTCTAAATGAGATGAGGACACATAAGCGGCAGTAGTTTGGGTGGAGCAGCTTCACCTAGACCCCCCCTGTCAATATCATTTGGGAAGACTGGGGGGTGCAGGTTTAAGTGTGGGTCTTTGATCTGATCACACCCAATCTTATCCCTTTAAACATGCGAGTGATGTATTTCACTTGCCAACTTTATTACAAAATGTCACTTTATGAGTGATATGATAATTAATCACCGTGGTGCTCTGTCATGGTCTCCAGGTTGTGGCCGCATGCATTGGGGGTTGGCCCCCTCTCCCCCTGTCGGCAATGTCAACAAAATTCAAATAAGTGCGGCAAGGTATAGCTGTTAAGAACTATTGCGTAGGCAAGTTGGTATGTGTGTGTGTTAACTTGGCGAAGGTCTCAGGCTCGACTCCTACCTAGTCTCTCCGATCCTCCCTCATAATTTTACAACGCAGCAAGGGGGACACATGGCAGCCCCAAGCTGAGCCACGTGTCTCCTCCTCATTGGCCTAAACCATCCAATAAGAAATTTCCAACACACAATGATGAGCACCAATAAAACTCTATCACTTGGCAGCTCTTCATTTACTTGAGGATAGTTGACCAAAAATTGATCTGCCCAGTCAACATGCCACGTCAGCAGTACGGGTTTCTAACTGGGCTCCCTATCTACATTTTTGTTTCCTGTTTAATGAAGCGAACATAACTAATGTTTGAAGCCATACAGAGTCCATTTTGTGCGAAACGAGTTGTGTCGGATTCCTAACGACGAACATTACGTGGTCATTCAGGTTTTGAGTCATTATGAGAAATTTTATTTTTGAGCATAATTTTGAACACCTGATCAGTGGGTTTCAGTTGTGTGTGGTCATACAAAATTTGTTCAACATATTATTATTTTTATCATTTTAAATATGCTAAATATGTCTAAGATTAATTTGGTCAATTTAATTTTAACTTTTCTTAGTTACTTCAGTTTGTTGAGATGAGAGAGACTATTAGTAACTTGAATGATAAAAAATGATGAAATAACAAATTTAAGTGAAAAATAACAATGTAACAATGTTGAATGATAGAAAATGTGAATAATAAGAATATAGTCAGCTACAAACAATATTCATTGCGATCAATCTGAAACTATTTTCTTTTATTGTTCTTATTGTCACACATATTAGTTATTTTCTATCACTGTGTTTGAATGCAAAGTGATTAACATTGTTGACTAATGGAAAATGGAAATAATAAGAATGTATCCAATTATAAATAGTTTATAGTTTCAGGAAGAATACAGTTCAGGTAAGTGAACATTTCATTTAGGATGAAAATTCAAGTATTGTATTTATGGTTGAATTATTGTAACACAAAAGTCAATCACGTCATGAATAATGTTTATTCGCCTACATTGAGAGAGAGTGTGCATGTTTTGGGGGTGAAATAGAGATATAGATGCGGGGAGTGAGGGAAGAAGAGAGAGAAAAATATATGAAGGGAGGAAGAGATATAGATATGATGAGAGAAGTGTTAGAGAGAGAGAAGAGGAAGAGAGAGAGAGAGTGGAAAATGAAGGAGAAAGAGAGAGAGAGAGAGAGAGAGAGAGATATGGAGAGAGTGTGTGTATGTTTAGGGGGTAATATAGAGAGATAAAGAAGGAGAGATAGTGGTAGATAGAGATATAGATGGAGGGGGAGGAGTTGTGCTTACACTGAAATCAGTGCACAATATTAATCTAATTACCTTGAAATCAATGTACATCATACATCTAGTTGCATCAAATCAGAAAACAACATCTACATTGAAATCAATGCGTCTAGTGCAAACAATCAAATATGATTAGAAATCAACATCTACATTAAAACTAATGCATGTAGTGCAAACAATCAAATAGGATAAGAAATCGACATCTACACTAAATCAATGCATCTAGTGCAAGCGATCAAATACGATTAGAAATCAATATCTACATTGAAACCAATGCATATAGTGCAAGCAATCAAATAGGAGTAGAAATCAAAATCTACATTTAAATCAATGCATCTAGTGTAAGGGATTAAATAGGATTAGAAATCGACATCTGCTCTGAAATAAATGCATCTAGTGCAAGTGATCAAATGGGATTAGATATAAATAACTACACTAAAATCAATACATCTATCTTAGTGAAAAAACAAAAATATTCATGACTTTCTAGATCTAACTTCTATGTCTGTATTTGTCTTTTTGTCTCTTTCTTATTTCCTCTCTCTCCACTTTCCATTATGTGTCTATCTCCCTCCCTCTCTCCTTCTCTCTCTCCCCTCCCTCTCTCTCCACCTCTCCCTCCCTTTCTCTATCTTTCTCTTCTTCCCTTCCCCCTTGTACCATCTATATCTATACCTCCCTCCATCTCTCCTTATTTGTCTCTCTATCTCAACCGCCTAAACACATCTCTCTCTCTCTCTCTCTCTCTCCATATCAATGCATCTAATGCAAACAATCAAATATGGTTAGAAACCAATATCTACACTGAAACCAATGCATCTAGTGCAAGAAATAAAATAGGAGTAGAAATAAACATCTGCATTAAAATCAATGCATCGAGTGTAAGGAATAAACATACGCATTAAAATCAATATTTCGAGTGTAAGGAATAAACATCTGCATTAAAATCAATGCATCGAGTGTAAGGTATTCAATAGGATTAGAGACCGTCATCTACATTAAAATCAATGCATCTAGTGCAAGCGATCATATATGATTATAAATCAATATTTACACTAAAACCAATGCATCCAGTGCAAGAAATTAAATAGGAGTGGAAATCAAAATCTACACTGAAATCATTGCGTCTGATATAAGGTGTTAAATAGGACTAGAAATCGACATCTACACTAAAATCAATGCATCTAGTGCAAGTGATCAAATACGATTAGAAATCAATATCTACATTGAAACCAATGCATCTAGTGCAAGCAATCAAATAGGAGTAGAAATCAAAATCTACACTGAAATCAATGCAGCTAGTGTAAGGTATTAAATATGATTATAAATTGAGACCTACAATGAAATCAATGCATCTAGTGCAAGAAATCAAATAGGACTAGAAATAAAGAACTCTGCCTCTCCACCTCTCCCTCCCTTTCTCCATATATCTCTTCTTCCATCATCCCATGTGCCATCTATATCTTTACCTCCCTCCATCTCTCCTTATTTGTCTCTCTATCTCAACCCCCTAAACACATGTAATGCTCTCTCTCTCTCTCTCTCTCTCTCTCTCTCTCTCTCTCTCTCTTCATATGTCTCTCCTTCTTTATCTCTCTATATCATCCTACATACACACACTCTCTACATATATATTTATCTATCTATCTCTCCCTCTTACTCTCCATCTCTATCTCTTTCCCCTTCCCCTTCTCTCTCTCTCTCTCACTCTCTCTCTCTCTACCCCCTCCATCTATAACTTTATCTCAACCCCCAAACATAAAAACTCTCTCTCCATATCTATCTAGCTATCTCTCTCTTACCTCCCCCTCCATCTCTCTCTCTCTCTCTCTCCCCCCTCCATCTATATCTCTATCTCCCCTTGTCTCTCCTTCTCAACCCAAAAAAATCACACACTCTCTCTATATCTCTCTCTCTCTCTCTCTCCCTCCCTCCCTCTTCCTATCCCTCTCTCTCTTCCCCTCCTCTCTCTCTTTCCCTCCCTCTTCCTATCCCTCTCTCTCTTCCTCTCCTCTCTCTCTCTCTTCCCCTTCTCTCTCTCTCTCTCATCATATCGCCATCTCTCCCTTGTCACTCCCTTTCCCTCTCCACCTTTCTCTCTTTCTTCCCCTTCCAACTTCATCTCTCTCCTCTCTCTCAAGTCCTCTCTCTCTTCTTTCTTCACTCTCCTACCTCCCTGGTACACGATATTTGTCACCGTCCTTACCATTCCCCATCCCGCACAATGGAGGACCCGTTCTGTGACCTGTGAACATTGTCATGCCTTGAAAACATCCATCAATGCATCCCTCTGAGCATGAGCTTTATTTGCCCTTGAGACATCTCCTTGCAAAAGTCATGAAAAACATCCCTTTTGGCATTGGCGCGGGCAGGCAGTTCAGTACTCGCGCCAATGGGGAAATTCCTGCAAAGAGGTCGCGCCAACTGGCGCTCTGTCATAGAGCCGTAGTCGCGCCACCCAATTTAGGGATTGTTTTTTAAATAAGGATGGCGGAAGTTGAGTTCCAACAAACTCACAAACCATTGCCTATCTTGAGTTGGGAGGTTTGGCTGCGGGAGTTCTATGGAAGGGAAGTGGTTTTGCCACCTCCCATGGAACCTTCCTTGTTGATAGGGCCAATTCCATAATAATAGGGATCCCAACTCCCTCCTTCCCCATCTATAAAAGCCTGCTCAATCCCATGGCAAGCTAGTCTTGAAGTGCCTAAGCTTTGAATCTCCATATTCCCAACAGCCTTTGTGCTGTAAAGAGCCCTCTCTTTCCCTTAAGGCCGACTCAAGTAAGGAGACCATCGTCGAGAGACTCCGGAGAGGTTTTCCCTTTCCTTGGCAAGCTTTGCGAGACGTGGACGACTGGAGACCCGTCCGAAGGAGACCGCGACGTCAGAACTTGGTTGTAATCTCTCTTCGATGGTTATTTAATAGATGATTATGATTATGGTTCCACTCTGTTTTCCATCATGTTAATGTGAGTAACGTCCTTTCTGACTGATGTTTAGTTACGTATGCTGGTTTCTATGCTTGTATCTGTTCGTTTCTTCCATGTGCAGGTGTTTAACCGCGGAGATCATGGAGGGATTGTGATCTGCCAAGGCTGAGGAACGGGGACGCTTCTTCTTCAGATCCTAGCGTTGGAATCCAGGTAGGCTTCTATCTCCAGCCTTTTCATTCGTAATTAGGAACTTGCGTCATAACATTGTTTGCTTGTTGCTAGACCCCTGCTGGGCTAGTAGGGATCGCCTCTGTCCGCAGAGGGGATTTACCTCCTCAACAAATTGGCGACTCCGCTGGGGATCCAGCTTGTTGTTTGATTTGTAAACCATAGACGGAGCCTGAAGTACAGCCAGATAGCCTTCGAAACGCTTCTGCCTTGCATTAGCGGAGTAGATCAACGCTACTTCAGTCAATCTCCGGTTTGGTTTACGGACTGAACAACTTGGAGTCTTTGTCTTGCCTTGCCGTTTGTATCTTGCTTTTCCTTGCTTGATGAACCTTTTGGGTTGGGTTCTTTGTGTGTTTTTGCTTCTTGGATTGCTTAGCTTGCATTGGTCTGTTTCTGGAGTAGCTTGTTTTTAATTTTTTGCTGAGAAACTCGACTGGCGCGGTTTTTAACCCGACAGTCGCGCCAATTGGCGCATGTTGCCTTTGTTCAACCCGCGCCAATTGCTTTCTGGCGCCAGTTTCACACTTACAGTCACGCCACCCCTGTAAGTTTTTTGAGTTTTCTCATTTTTGAGCTCTCTGAATTTGATCAGTGTTTTTCTTCTTGATTTTCCGACTGCCTGAGTGTGTTGGAGTCCTGTTTGACTGGGAATTCACCTCTGTCCTTTGGTTGTTTGCTTTTATCTACCGATTTCACGTTTTAAGCCCTAGGGCATCTAGTGGCTTAGTGTATCGAGCCCTCCTTGGGGATTTTGGTGTTTTGATTGTCCTGTCAACTATCTGATTGATTCTCCGCATCCTCTAAGTAGTTGTTCATTGTTTTGTTGCGATTTTTGGGTGATTGTTCATTCCTTCATTCGAAATTCGTTTGGTCTTGCCTTGGACCTAGATCACACGGTCCATTGGAAGCTTTCGAGTCTTTTCTTTGCTTTGAGAGGCTTTGGTCGATTTGGGGATCTGATTGCTTGTATTGTTGAGTGAAATTTGTTTGTTTCGCTCTCTTGAAAATCGTTTCTCAAGTTGTTCCGTTTGTTTTCAAGATTGTTTAGTGCATATTAGCTCTTAAACACTGAAAATCAAAAAAAAAAATCTCTTTTGCTTTTGTTAATTAGTGCAAATTGTGATCTTTTCCATATCACTAGTGATTAGTGTTTTGAATGAAAAGTTGTCAATTGCGTTAGTTGCATTAGAGATCTCGTTGTTTAGTTTCCATTCATTTTGTTTGTGTAAAAGCTCTCAACTCTTCTCTAACTAGTTTTCATCGAACGAAATGTTGCACTGTGGCATATAGCTTTGCATTTAGGAGTCTTTCGAGACACTACATACGATAGGGCCTGAAAATTGAAACTTAATTGAAGATCAATTGTAAAATTTATTCAATTAACCTAAGGCAGCATTGGAACTTAACGAAACATATTTAGAAGGTCTAGGCTAGAGACGTGTTCCGGCGTCGTTAAACCTAGCAGCTGTCGTTCGCCTGTTGGCTTTAGACGGCGCTAGTACGGACTTGCGCTCCCCGTACCGTCGCGTATATAAAGGGAGACCCCTATAGGTTTTCAATCCTTTATCCACAGGAAGCCGAGTCTGCCGCCTTTTACCCGTGATACACCGAACACAGCATTCGGGGAGACTACCTGCACGTACGGAAAGTCCTTGGTCGATTTCTGTTTCATTTTTTGAAACCAAGGTGTATATTGCAGTTCACGGATATTTGGTACACCCTTTGTGCCTAGTTTTTTCCTGAGCAGTCATTTGGTCTTTTCTGACTCCCCAAACTTGAAAAGACCGTCAAGCGCTTGTCCTTTCACGCTTGTGTCAACTCTGAAAGAGATAGAGTCATCTTTTTATCGTTTCTCGACTCTTAAAATATGAAACGGTAGAACTTCTTATTTTCCAATGTGGTAAAATTAATCGCCCACGATTTCACACCTATTTAGACATTGCTTGTTGATCGTTTGATCGTGTGTCTTAACTTGTCTTCAGCCCGTGTGTGGTTTTGAGTCTTGATGGCAACTTTTTCAGAGTTCACCAACCAAGGAATCCCCTCAGAAGGGAATCCTGGTCATTTTCCTCCTTTTGGAAATGTTGGTGCTCCTTACATGGCGACGTTGTCCCTTCTTGGGTTAACTGTTGGGTTGCCTGTTTGGTTGTTCTCAACCTCTGTTGTCTCGAATGTCTCCACTACTGTTCAATCAGTTCCTCCGCCTGAAAAACATCATGTTGATTCCAAGGTGGACCTCTCCCCTTCTTCGCCTGTTTCTGCGTCCTCATCTTCTACTTCGCCTGGTGAAAGTCTGGATTCAAGTAACCAGGTGGCTAAGAAGAAGAAGAAGAAGACAAAGAAGAAGAAGTCCGATAAGCGAGAGGCTAAATGTACAGCTACTGTCTCTGAGATATATCCTCTTGACAAACCTTCCAACCCTCCTCGGAAAGTCAAGTTCCCGTGCATGTTGTGCACGGGAGACCATCTGCTTCGAGACTGCCCTGGCATTCCCAAGGTGCTTGAAGCATGGTCCAACGGTCGTCCACCATTGGCTTTGACTTCCGGGAGCAAGGTTGGGGGCACATCTTCAACTGGTGTTGATAAGAATTCTAAGAAGCAGGGTAAGATCACCAATCCCTGTAAGTTGTGTGAAGGGCACCATGCCATTCACCTTTGTCCTTATATGGATGAAGCCAAGCAAGTCTTGGACAACCCAACCGGTTCTACACCATGCCTTCCACCTGGTTATAATCGGCTTTCTTTGAGTCCTTCGCCAGTTGATTTTACGATTGGTCAAGAGTCATCCTTGGCCGATCCCACTCCCCCAGAAATTCAAATTCACGAATCCGTCCCTGACCAACCATTGGTCGTAGGATCGGTTGAACTGGCCCCGTCCGCGGTGCACCAGGTCTTTTCTGTCGAGAGTGGATCTCACACTCCTCATGTCCTTCTGGTTTCTTCAGATTCTTCGGACTTGGAGAAAGATTCTCCTGTCCCTGTGCTTCAAGAAGCTCCTCCTCCGCCTCCCGTGATGGAGGCTACGGAGGATATTCCTCCCACCTTCGAGATGGAGGTCATGGAGGAGGCTTCTGCTTCCGTAACATCAGGGGAAGACCTTCGCTTATCGATGGTAGCCCCTCCGAGTAGTTTGGTCGCTTCCTTTGACTGGAATCGATTCGCAGGATTTCGCCTTCCGTCTTATGTGCCTTTCGAGATCACAGTACAGGCTCTTGGTCTGGTTGTACCCAACACCATTATAGACGAAGGTGCCTCTGTTAGTATTCTGTCTTCAACTACCTGGCAAGCTTTCGGTTCGCCGCCGCTTGCGCCTGTTACGCAGAATCTGCTCACTTTTAACAGAAGGACGAGTCAACCGTTGGGGATCCTTCCAAGGTTACCTGTTACTTTGGGAGGTAAAACCGTCCATATAGACGTGATGGTCGTTCCAGGCCCTTTGGATTTCAATCTGCTCCTGGGGCGCGATTACACCTATGCCATGGGAGCACTTGTCTCCTCCCTCTTTCGCGTGATGTGCTTTCCACATGAAGGACGGATCATGACCATTGATCAGCTTTCGTTCTTTGGTCCTAATATGGCATCTGGTCTGCCATCACCCCCTCCTGGTTTCTATCCACCCGTTGTATCTGCTCCACCACAGGTCAACTATGTGGCTACTTACCCCATGCCTGTGCTCAGTGATGATGCCGTTGTGCATAATGTGCTGGGGGCATTGGGTCCTGACTTCCAGGATGTCTCCCTTCCATCAGGAGTGGAACTCTTGGAAGCACCGCCTTCTTGTTCATTTTGATGTAAGTCGTTTAGAGCACAGTTCCCTCCCTGTGTCAAGCTCTTTAAAAAATGAAACCAGGTTGTTAGAGCACGGTTTCCTCCCTGGATCAAGCTCTTTAAAAAATGAAACCAGGATCTTGGAGCATAGTTCCTCCACTTGTGTCAAGCTCCTAAAAACAATGAAACAAGTTGTTTGAGGACAGTTCTTTTAAGTGTGTCAACCTCGTTAAAATAATGAAACACGAGCATGTTCAATTCGACTTTTTGTTTTGAACCTTCACTCCATTTTCAATGGACTGAAGCTTGGGGGGCATGCACCTCGAATTGGGACATCATGCTGGGGCGCACGCCCGTCTTCCTCATTTCAAGCATAGTTTGCATATGTGTGTGTTCATGTGTGCTTTTAAGCTTGCGTAAAAATGAAATGTGTGATTAGATACATTGTGTGAATACATTTCGCATTGGGTCGTTTGTTATGTAACTGATACATTAGATTACATCGGTATTAGACATTTGCATGACATATAGAAAACATCATCACATGTAAAGAAAGATCCATCCAAAATAGTCATATGTATATATATATATGTGTGTGTCGAAATGTTTGCACAGTGTGCATCACAAAACTCAAAAAATATAC
>JAXQQM020058030.1:0-10636 GCA_034641835.2 Pinus albicaulis | reverse complement strand
ATTGGCTTTGCAATTTTGGAGAATCCCTCCACAAACCTTCGGTAGTAACCTGCTAAACCCATAAAACTACGCACTTCATGTGCATTTTTAGGTATCGGCCACTCCCTGATTGTATTTACCTTTTCAAGATCTACGGAGATTCCTTCGCTAGATATGATATGACCTAAGTAATGAATTTCCTTCTGAAAGAAAGCGCATTTGGATAATTTTCCATATAACTTGTGCTCTCTGAGACAAGATAACACTATCCGAAGATGCTCTTCATGCTCTTTCTCATTTTTAGAGTAAATGAGAATATCGTCCAGGAAAACCTGTACAAATTTGTCAAGATATTTGCGGAGAACGCTATTCATAAGGTTCATGAAGACTGCGGGTGCATTGGTCAACCCGAATGGTACCACAATGAATTCATAATGCCCGAAACGAGTTCGGAATGCAGTCTTAGAAACATCACTCTCGCTTATCCTGAGTTGATGATAACCTGATCGCAGATCGATCTTTGAAAATACTGTAGCACCTTTCATTTGATCAAAAAGGTCGTCAATGCGAGGCATCGGATACCTATTCTTTACCGTGGCTCGGTTCAAATCTCGATAGTCCACACACAGTCGTAATGAACCATCTTTCTTTTTGACGAAGATTACTGGAGCACCCCATGGTGAAACACTGGGTCGAATGTGGCCTACATCTAACAGTTCCTTTAGCTGTATTTGCAGCTCTTGAAGTTCCGGGGCAGTCATTCGGTAAGGAGCTTTAGAAATAGGTTCCGTGCCCGGTTTCAATTCAATGGCGAGGTCTAGCTCTCTCTGAGGCGGTAGTCCAGGTAGTTCCCTTGGAAAAACATCCGGAAATTCTGCTAGAATCGGATATTGATCCAAGGAAGGCCCTTTTTCTTTGCTCACCAATTGAACGGCATATACTTGACAACCCTTTCTCAAGCACCGCTTCATCTGCATGGCTGAGATGAAACGCAAGGATACCTTTCTCTTAATACCTTGAATTTGGACTGTTTCACCCATATCATTTACGCAAAGTATTGTTTTCCCGGAACAATCTACCCATGCTCGATGAGATTCTAACCAATCCATTCCTATCACCAGGTCGTAAGTACCTAGGGCCGTGACATAAACTTTTAGTTTGGTCCAACAGACTCCTAGATCAACTTTGCAATCTTCCACACATAATTCTACCGATTGAAGGTCTCCTGAAGCCATTTCTACCTGTCTAAAATCGTCTTGTTTGCAGGCTGCCAACCCACATTTGTTCAATGCAAAAGATGAAATAAAACTATCAGTAGCTCCAGTGTCAAATAAGATTTTGAGTTTTAATCCATTGATTGTACCTGAAGATTCCACTACCGTTGATTGATGTGCTGCCTGGTTGTTGTTGACAACAGCATGGATCCTGTGATTGCTTTGAGCATCTGATGACGGTTCTTTCCCTGTCCGTCGCGAGTTCTCTGGTTCTTTTCCTGCTTGACGCGAGTTCTCCGGACAATCCCGTCGAAAATGTGGTCCTCCACATCCCCAACAGTCCACTCGGGTTAGTCCTCTTTCGCTTGACTGAGAAACCCCCGACCAAGAACTTTGTCCCCTGGTGCTGCTTCCTCTCCCATTTCTTCCTCGATTACCAGTTCCTCGAGACCTCCACGCACTATTGTTTGAAGACCCAGAAGCTATTGCGTTTATGGTCCTGGGAGCTGCTGCCCCCGCTCCTCTTGGGGTAAATCTGTTACCATAAGGAGGTGGTCTCGAGTTATTTCCTCGGAATAAATTTCGGGGAGTCTTTCCTGTAAATGCCTGCGGTATTGATTCAGCTGGCCTGAAATCCCTTTTTATCCCCAGATGTTCCTCTGCATAACGAGCACATTCCACTGCTTCTGCCACGGTCGGTGGCTTCCACATTCTTACCATGGCTCTGATCCGAGGATTTAACCCGAATATGAAACGCTCGGCTTGGCGTTCATCCGTGTCTAGATAAGGGACATACTTCACAAGTTCCATGAATTTTGTCTCGTATTCTTCCACGGTTTTACTCCCTTGGGTTAGAGTATGGAAGGCTCCAGCTTGCTGCTCTTGAAAGAAAGGCGGCAAGTATTTCACACGGAATCGGTCCATAAACAATTCCCAAGGAACGGTATCCGATGTCAGATGCAGCTGTTTTTCCATATTCCCCCACCAAATCAGAGCATTCCCTCTGAGTTGGAATACAGCGATCTTCGTTTTAGAAGTTGAAGAATATTCTCTTAATGCAAAGCACCGGATCATCCCTTCCAACCATGCTTCGGCATGCTCTCCACCTCGTCCTCCCGAGAATACCGGGAGTTTAATCTTTTGCAGTTCCCGTGAGATATCTTCCCTGTGGGGTTTGTCATCAAAATCCCTCGGCCTTTCGTGTCTTCCTCCCTTAAGAAAGTGCTCGAAGATATGCTAAGGATGTATGTTATGGACCAACAGTCACGTTGGGAGAAGTACTTACCCTTGGTGGAATTTGCTTACAACAATAGCTACCATAGTTCGATCGGGATGCCGCCATTTGAAGCATTATACGGAAGACCTCGCAGAACACAAATTACCGAAACAATAAACGTGATGACAAAATCCCAGAACGTTGAGACTCCATGTGATTTCATGATAGGGTGTTGACCCTGGTTCTACTGGGAGGGGTGGAGGTGTTGCCCACTGTTTATCCTCCAATACCTGGAGTCATGGGAGGACTGTGCGAGTCACGCTCCCCTAGACGTGTGATGATGACTGTCGGATGCCTACAAGCATATCAGGTCGATATAATCAACGCTGATATCCTTAAGGTCTATGAATGGATCAGTAACACTGATGCCATGTCATATTCCTGTAGAGGACGGATAGGAAGGGAATGGAAGAGGTTAGGAAGGACAGGGTGGTTAAAGAATAGTCTGCAGAGGCGGTTGAGATATGAAGTAACAAATAAATATCAAAGAAAAGAAACATGTATATACAAACGAAATTCAATCTTAAAAATATAAACCTTCTCACTTGTGCCCTAATCTCTAAAAACATAATTATCAATATAAGTATATGAAGCCTAACTTCGGGACGAAGTTTTCTTAAGGGAGGAAGTATGTAATGGCCCATACCTAATCAATAAATAGTATAATCGTTAAAATTATATGTGGCTGATCCAATACAATAATAATATAAATTAAATTAAGGAAAAGTGATTAATTTATAAACAAACATAAAGTTATCACAGCTATTTCTAACTTATAAATAAAAAACATTTAATTAAACCAAATTAGTTAAGTATTAAACAAACTTGATACAAAGTGAGTTTCCATGAAGTCATCTCCTCTACGTAAGTAGCTAAAGACTCACCAAAGATATTTAATACACTTAATCGCAAAACTTATCTCAAACATTAATTATACCCTTAAAAGAAGATAAGGTCGCCTTAAATGGTGGCAGACCCTCATAAATGTGAAAAAGATCTTCGGGAGTGAAAGGCGGTGGGGAGATGGTTATAAGGGGGAAGGATGTGAAGGAGTAGGGGGGACGGTTGAAAGGAGAAAATTTCTACATTCTGGCTAACAAGGGATTGAAGGATACGCAGAGTTCTAAAGGGAGAGTGTCACCGTTCTGGGATTCTGGGCACGGGGGCAGAAGAGTGATATTCTGGGTCTAGGATTGCTCCTAGATCGGCTGGGAGGATTGTTGTTTTGGGTAATCTGCTCTGTTCATCAACATCCATCAACATCATTGGGAGGAGAACTATCATCACAGTCCTAACAATCATCATCATCAGCGTTCCAGGTATTTCTTTTAAGTACAGCTTTGTTTCCATTTAAATTTACTGCAAATGTTTATTACAATACAGCACTGCCGAATATCTTTTCTCTGTAATTAAATTAAAACTGTGTGTGGAACCTTAAATCTGTGTATGTACGTTTTATGGGTAATTTAGTTTTTATATTACCAAGAAGGTAGATTCATGCTCATTAACACAAAAAGAATATCTACATTCAAAATTAAAAATAAGGCCAAAAACTCAACACTGTAGTACAGATTGACTTAGAAATATGCCCAGCCCTGCTGGAGTTAGACCGTAAGAACCAGTCTCTTCCCTCTGCCTTTAAACCAGCATTATTCTCAGTCCTGGTTGGAAGGGACTTTACAAGAAGAATTTGACTTATTTAAGGATGTATAAAGAATTAATACTTTCTCTAGATTATAAATAATGATGATTAACATCTAGTGTAATCTCCGAAAGAAAAAGTTCTAACTTGATAATCAAGTTCGATCCTTGGGCACTTTGATGCATGAAGGAAGACTCATATGGAGATGAACCATGAGGATGTTGATTGGATGAGAAGGTCATTTGGAAGAATGTTGCAAGAATACATGATGACAATTGAGGTAAGTTCAATTGTATGAATGAAAATGTATGAAGAATGTTGAGGGAATCTCAATATCTGGTACCTAGCAATTGTGAAGTCAAAATTTGTCCATCTTGGGATTGAAAGGTAGTAGTGTGAGAATATAACCTGAAGGTCAAAGGAGATCACTTTCATAAGGAAGCTATGATCAGCTTGAAGTTTAGAAAAGCTCAATGCAATACCTTCATCTATGATGTCTAAAGATGAAAGTGATGAGCAAGAAAAATGACCTAGATCCTGTCACAAGATTGAAGAGTGAAGATGGCTCCATGATACCTCAAAAGGAAGCAAGCTCAATACAATGAGATGAGAATAAAAGAGGGAGCCTAGTAGCTATGGATAACTAGTAACTGATACTCTTATGAAGATAGGCTATAAGGCTTGTTGTGTTGACTTCCCAAATAGAAAGGAACTATGGAGTCTCCTCTAGATTTGAGAGGGAGCAAGAAGTCTCCCTAAATAGGAGCAAGGATCTATTCCCTGGACAATAGGAATAGGGTTATCCTCTCTAGTTGAGAGGGAGTGATGTTGGACATCACGTATGCATTCTCGTCTTCAGGTAATGAAGAGAGAATAGTGGAGGATTGGATAAGCATTTGTGGTTTCCTTGAGGATATAAAATCCAAGAAATGAAAAGTACTAGTACTCTTTGAGGATAGGACAAGTATCCAAGAGAAGAGTGGTCGAAAAGGATTGATATTCTTTGAGGGCTCAGGATTGGAGATCCAAGATAAGAATAGTCCTAAAAGGACATACCTTGTGAACATCCGAATGAGGTATGTACCTTGTGGGGGTAGTGCAGTGTCCCAGATAAAGCCTTCCAACATAATGCTTTCGAATAAAGTTGATCTTGCACTAGGGGAATTTTGAAGTCTAAAATGGGCCTCCTAAGGAAAATGTACAATCAAAATTCACTTTATGAGAACCAATCACATTTTAAGGGATGACATCATCCCTTATGGTTGAGGTGGCATTGCTTGAGTTAAAGATACTTACTTGTTACATTCTCAATGGTGGATAAAAACTCATGGTTAACCATGGTAGTGCTCTAAATACTTTTAAAGTCATTAAGTAAAGTACTCATAATAAATATCATTTCACACTTTTTGAATAAAATATTATTATTGTCATTTCATATTTTTTGAAAGAAACAATGCAAATCCCTACACAATCTTCATGTACTTAGACACTTTCCAATAAATATTATATTTGTATATTTTCAAATATTTATTTATAAATCAAATCAATTCAATATATAATATAAAATTCATACATAAAACAATATATTATATTATATTATCTTTATATAGTATATTAATTGCATTTTATTATATAATTTAAATAATATAAATTTTAATTAATAGTATATTCTATAATTAAGAATTTATGAATTTATATTTATATTTTATTTCAAGTTATTTAAGTAGAAAGGACAAATGCATTAGTTGTGAAATGATAATGACTTTTTCTTGAAAATATCATTCTTATTTATAGTCACATCAATACAATTTTTTTATTATTTTTATTTTGGTACAACTTTTGAATTGAATTTAACCATGGTTACATGGATTTTGGTGCAAAAAGTGAATTGCAAATTCATAAATATTATTTTATTACTTTAGCTATTATTTTATTATTTCCTTAGGAGGCCCATTTTAGACCTCAAAATTCCCCTAATGTCAAATTAGGCCTCGGTGATAGTGTTCGTTATATTTTTTATGCTTATAGTTGACTTATCAATCTAACTCTTCTTATGAGAACTCTTCAGTTTGAGAATCATGTTGTACTAGTTGTAAAATTATGAATACCCCCCAAGTTAAGAGGGAGTGTTGGAATTGTAACTAGATTCAGCCTTCATAATTGTTGTTGTACTCATTTCAATATGTATCTTATGTAACAAACAAAAGAAGAAAAAGAAAAAGTTATTATTATAAAGCATGGGTTTCATTCTCTTTATTGATGGTCTTCTAGGTAAAAGCATGTTCTTCATTCTTCTAGGGTTTGTTAAGTCATAGGATATATTGTCATGAGCCAAGTGAGTCAACATCATGTTTATAAGACCCTTCTGGGCAAAATATATCTTGTAAAAGAATTTATTGAGTCTAGAAAGTCCTGGAAACCTCCAAAGTACAAGTCGGCCCTGGCATCTTCAAGTCAGCCTAAAGGAGAGAATTCGACCCCTTGGAAAGGTTATATAAAGGAACAGTTTGACCTCATTTGGTATTCACTCACTCAAGTTCAATCTCAAGAAGAAATTTCAATTTGTAGTTGGAAAGCAGGAGAAGAAGATATTGAAAGCCCATAAGAAGAAAGGAAGGATGTAAATCTTGTTTTTGTGCTCTATCTCTCTCTACCGTGTGAAGGCTAAGGGTTTTTGCAACTTCCAAGAAGGTCGAAAATTGCAAGTCCAAGTTGCAGTAGGACAAGTGACAGTATCAAGTAGCTGGGAAAGCAAGATACTCTAATTTAACATCGTTGACCTATGAAGAAGTTGTCTTGATCAAGGAAGACCTCTTGAAGAGTTGAGTTAGGGTTTCTGCCAATGTTATCATAACTGAACCGGTGATTGAACAGAAAAACCTTGTGGACCGGGAACCGGTTGGAACTGGTAAAAACCTAAAAAAAAAAAATAATAAATAAATAAATAAAAAAACGGTTTACCAAAAACACATAAAATATCCATATTTTAAAGAAAAACATATATATTCATGTGCTTCCATATGACTCCAAACCATTTATACACAAATATGCAAAAGTTTTCATTTATATAGCAAGTAATAGTGCATATAACCAAAATAGCACCGAGTGCAAAACATCGTTGAACCAAAAAACATCAAGCAGTAGCCTCTAAAAGGCCTTTATAATCCAAAATAACATGATAGTATGATACTACATTCTACAATACTATAGCTACAGCCTACAAGTGCTAATTGTCAATGTCATCATCAGAATCATCATCCTATAGAAAAAGTGTAACATGTCAAGTCAAGATTTTGTTTTAGTGATGGGTACATTTTTAGTAGTCATGATAGAGGAGTTCGACAACCATTGCCACTAACATCAAAGTACATAGAGAGATTGGTGTTCTTTATTAAATACTAGTTCATTACCCTCATACATGACAAAATCCATTGGAAATGTTGCAATCCCCACAATCTTGATATCCTGAAAATTTGTTAAGTTTGTTGGGTTTTGAGTGAAATCTAAAATTCTACTTACTCCGTATGAAATCAAAGGATGTTGGAACCACTCTCAAACATCCTAAATCAATTCATGGTAATGTTAAAAATTTAAGTAAAAATGACATTCTCCTTATGAAAATGAAAGATTAAGGAGAATGTCATTTTTACTTTAAGAATTTAACATTACCATGAAATGCATAACAATAATAGGACCATAGGCTTTAATATTAGGTTGGCCTAGGGGAGAATTACATGCGGGCCAACCAATTGAAAAAATCAAAAAATTAAAAAATAAAGGAAAAAAAATTATGCTGACATGAGAAGGGATAAACATAACAAAACCAGTCTTGAATCAGCAGGTTCAATGGAACTGGCTGGTTAGGTACCGAACCAACCAATTCCAATTCGGAACTGGTTCCGGTCCAGTTATGATAACAATGGTTTCTATAGCATATACAGGGCTGAAATTGCAGGTCGAAGCTACAGTTTGTAGCTGGTTGGTGCTAGATCAAGGAAGGACTGTTAATTTTAGATAACAATGGTATGTTTTATGCTTAGCGCAATTACTTCAATGTTCCTTTAGCAGCCCAATGACAGTTTCCAATTTATATTTCAATATCAATCACATTAATCACATTGACAGTAAAAGTAGATATAAAATGAAACCTAAGTCACCTGACACGGGGACACGGGACACGATGGACACACAGATTCAAGTGTCAGACACGGACACGGTGACTCCCCGAAACAGGACACGTCTGGATACGTTATATATATATATATATATATATATATATATATATATATATAAGCCACCTGACACGGGGACACGGAACACGATGAACACACAGATTCGAGTGTCAGACATGGATATGGTGACCCCCCATAACAGGACATGTCCGGACACGTTATATATTATTTTATAAAATATATATATATATATATATATTAAAAATTAGATATTTCTTACACAAATTCATACAAATTCATTGATTCAAACATAGATCTTCATCTAGATGTAAGTTTTACAAAGATACATCATACAATCATACAAAGTAATAGACATATTCATCAATGATCCAATAGGAGAAAAACAAGTTACTGTAGTTTTCTTAATCATGCATTATTTTACCAATCAGATCTCATTTAAGCTTAAAATTTTGTTCTTGGGAGGTCATTGTAATATCCCCAAAGGGAAATAACCAGTAATACACAGAAATATGCCAGACAGATATAGAAAATACAATGCTGGAACCAGATCATGGAACAAGTACACATAGGATGCCAGAAAACTAAGCCATTTTATTAATCTGAAAGTACATAGAGAGGAGTACAAGATAATCAGGATGAGTGCACCTATCCTTGCCCTGGGCAAGTGGAGACCCTCTCAGAACAAATAATGGCTGCAAATAAGGACAGCGTCCTAGCTGGCTGAAGATCTGCTATGAAGAGCTGCTGCGGGAATGCAATGGAACTATGTGCTGAAGACTAGAAGATGGTTGATCTCAATCCTCCAAACCCTCACCAATAAAAACGCTGTCTCTGCTAGTGACAGCGCAGAAGACAGATGAAATGCTGGCCACAAAACCTCCAGATGAAATGATCAGCTCCTCAAGGCTGGGAAAACTGAAAAACGCTGTCAAGCCCCACTCACATAACCCTGCTCATCAGATCAGCGTCCTCCCTGATGGATCTGCGTCCTCTATGCTCAGATCTGCTGGATCTGAAGCCTCCAATCCAGATCGGCGTCCTATCACTCCAGATCTGCGTCCTCCAAGGCCAGATCTACTGCTATCTCTTCAGATCTAGGCTGGATCTGCCAATATCTCCTCAGATCTGTATCCTCCAAGGCTGGATCTGATGGTATCTCTCCAGATCTGCACCTCCCCAGGCTAGATCTGCCAATATCTCCTCAGATCACATTCTCCAAGACCGGATCCGCTACTAGTTCTTCGCATCTCGTGTCCCCCAAGTTCGGGATTCGCTAATGTCTTTCAGATTCATATTCTTTCTCGCCCCGGACAGTTCGGATCGTCCTCACTACTCAGACTGCGTCCTCCCGCCGGATCTCGCGTCCTTCCCTCTCTGATCGGGCCGTTCTGTCTTCCGGGATTCATGCGCAACCACAAGAAGGGGCTTCCTCCTCTTCAAATCTCCACCGTAAAACCGCTTACACTCCCACGGGAACCGAAGGATGTGACTGTAGGCCAATCTTACTAGGCGTACCGAAGTCCCCCGAAGCCATGGGTGATACTCAGAAAATAACCTTACCAGGGCAGGCACTCGAAGTCCCCCGAGGCTAAGGGTGAGATCTCCGAACCGAGACACTCGGTTGCACTAAACAGTGCTGCAGACCGACTAAACAATCGGCGTGCTGAAGCAGACAGAAGTCTAGCTCTCAATATCAATATCAAATCATGCATGCCCAAATGAGGTGAGAACCCCACCTTTTATAGTGCTAAACTCCCTCCAAAACCTTGAAAGACAGATGAAATGCTGGCCACAAAACCTCCAGATGAAGTGATCAGCTCCTCAAGTGGCTGAAAATCAAAAACGCCCGTCAGTTCCACTCACATAACCTCGCCATCGGGACTGGGCCCTCCCCGATGGACTGCTGCCTCTATGCTCAGACTACTGGATTCAAGCCCAATCCAGACCGCGCCCTATCACCCGTATCCGCGTCCTCCAAGGCCGCATCTACCGCTATCTCCTTCAGACTCAGGGCCGGATCTCGCCAATATCTCTCGGGACCAGATCTCCAAGGCCGGATCCGATGGTATCTCCGCACCGCACCTCTCTGTGCTAGATTCGCAATATCTCTCGTATTTCGTTGGGCCCTCCAAGATCGGATCCGTACTGCTCCTCTGTGAGACTGTGTCCCCAAGTCGGATCTCTGCCAATGCTCCTTCGGTGACCTTTGGCCCTTCTCGCGCCGCTGGTGTACTGGATTGGCTCACTACTAGAGTCATCCGGGCCCCTCCTGCTGGATCTGCGTCCTTCCCTCTCTGGATCAGCGTCCTTCCTCCTGGATCTGCGCAGTCAC
>JAXQQM020060003.1:0-44545 GCA_034641835.2 Pinus albicaulis | reverse complement strand
AGGTATAAGGGTGTAATTCCTCATTTTGTACTTGTACTTTCATTTTTCCATTTAATGAAAGCAGGGCCTCCCCACTATTAGAGCAGGGTCCAGAGACGTAGTCCCTCCTGGACAAACTCCGATATCAACTCTTGTGTCTTCGTGCATGATGTTAATTGCTTCTCTCTTTTTCCGCTTATGCCTTTAAAGTTTCTTGTTTAAAAGCTACAATTTTCACATGTTAATTCTTTTATACATCTCAAACAAAAGATTTTGGATCAACCTCTCACTAGTGCAACAATCAGTTACAACTAGTTAAACTGATTTTAACTCAATTAATTGAGTTAACTGATTTCTCATGCATTAAACTAATACACTAACTGCAACTCAGACTCAAAAACTAATAGAATCACTCTGCATGCCTCACCAACCACCCTCAACTCGAAATTCATGAGCTAACTGAGTTTATCACACTCATTTAACTATTACAAGTGATTATGAGATAAGATTACAATTTATTTTCCAATTTAATTAAGGGAAAATTAAATTAGACACACATTTCCTGTTGATTTTTCAACACTCCCTCTCAACAAGAAAGGGATTATCAACTACCCCGATCCTGCCTCTCTGGTATTTGAATTTTCTCTTTGTGAGTGCCTTCGTTAGAATATTTGCATCCCAATCCTCCGTGGGAGTGTACTGAAGTAACATAATGCGTCTTTGAACACAATCTCTAAGATGGTGGTACCGGATGTCTATAAGCTTGGACCTATCATGGAATACTAGATTAACCGAGAGTTTTATGTAACTATGGTTATCACAATTTATCATTGTTAGATCCATATGATGACCAAACAAACCAAAAATAATCTTCCTCATCCAGATGGCCTCACATGCAGCCTTATTGGCTACCATGTACTCTACCTTGGTTGAACTGAGTGCAACTGATCTCTTCTTCTTGATGTACCAAGAAACTGTTATTGATCTTATTCTGAAGATCCCTCTTGATGTGCTCTTTATGTTTGATGGACTACCTTCCCAATCTACATCAGAGAATCCTTGAAGCTTCACTCCCTCTATTCATTTATACCATAATCCATACTCTGTAGTGCCCTGAGATATCTCAAGACATGCTTCCCTGCCTTCCAAAAGAGCTTGGTCGGCTTAACCATATCTTGACTTAGTTGGTTAACTACGTAGCAAATGTATGATCTTGTGTTCACCAAGTACATGAGTGAACCCATAAGCTGCTGGTAAAAAGTAGCGTCCCCTATCCCACCTGAAGTAGCATCCTCCTTCCTCCAGTTTCCTACAAGAGGATTCTCCATGGGTTTACCACTCTCCATGTGGAACTTTATCAAAATCTCTTTCACATACTTTCCTTGAGAAACAAATAGCTCCCCATCCCGCTGCCATATTTCCAAACCAAGGAAATAGTGAAGGAGTCCCATGTCCTTCATCTCAAACTCTCTTGCAAGATCCTATTTTCAAGAAGTTATGAGTTGCTCATCACCTATCAAAATAAAATCATCAACATAAAGTATGATAATCAAAAGCTTACCATCAACCACAATCTGGTATAGGTTCGCATCACACCGATCTAGACAAAATCGACAAACACTTAGTCAATTTTTAGCCTTTTCTCAGCCTACCTTTCTTGCAAAATTCATGTGGAATGAAATCCCTATTCTTTAGGAATTTCAGCCTTCCAAAACTACGCAATGCTCATGGGAAATCTTATGGGTGTAATACTACATGCAGACAACTTACTAATAATACAGTTGATAGTTAACATCCATTTAACCTTTGTCTCAACTGGCTCTTCATCAGAACTGACATGCATGCAACTATTAATAGTAAATCATCGGTTACTTGACAGATCACTGCATGTGAATTAAATATGATTTAATTCACTTGACCTCTCACTAGTGCAACAATAAGCTACGTCTAGTTAAACTGATTTTAACTCAATTAATTGAGTTAACTGATTTCTCATGCATTAAACGAATAAACTAACTGCAATTTGGACTCAAAAACTAATAGAATCACTTTGCATGCCTCACCAAACACCCTCAACTCGAAATTCATGAGCTAACTGAGTTTATCACACTCAGTTAACTATTACAAGTGATTATGAGATAAGATTATAATTTATTGTCCAATTTAATTAAGAGAAAATTAAATTAGACACACATTTCTTGTTGACTTTTCAACAATAATATTATATAAACTACTTTGTTTTATTATTGCATGTTTCAAAACTATAAAATAAATATAATAAAAATATTGATTTAGTTTAAATATATATAATATTATATAAATTACTTTATTTTATTATTATATAAATTTATTATTGCATGTTTCACAACTATCATTGCTAACCAAAAAAAAGTTTGATCTAGTTCAAGCATAACCTAATTTGCACATTCATCAAATTGATTATTGTATCATAAGTCAACTAAACATCTATATATTATTTCTACTATATCCATCATAATATTATAAAATATTTTTTCCTTGCCATCCAATCATGCCCTAAATCATGCCCTACATAAGATGAATAGAATGTTTTCTTCTTAAGAAAACCTCATATTCCCTCACTGATTTATTTTAGCATTCAACATATCCAAATGGAATTTTTGAACCTTATTAGTTACAACATATCCAAATGGATTTTTTTTTAACCTTATTAGTTATTATTAATAACTAACAAGTAATTAAAAAAGTACTTCATCCTCTTTTAATCCATATTTCTCTATTTACAAACTTTTTTTCTTAAATGTTTACACTCTTTTCATTCTCAAGTTTTTCAAAACATTTATTTCACTCACATGTTTTAAGTTAACCGATGTGCATCATTAAAACTCACACTAATTTAAAATATATTACTCATATATTAAAACTTCAACCAACTTACTTTTTTCTCTTCCTTGGACATGCTTCCCTCAAGCCCATTGTGGCACGTTTTTCCCTAATCTTCTATTAGCCATATTCTATGAGAAAAAGACCTAGAGAATGAAATATGCAATTGTGTAATATGTTTCAAAAAGCTATTAAAGTGTCTCAACCAAATTTTGTGACAATATTTTTTAGTTTAGTAATATGGTAATATGTAGTGATGCATTTACATCTTTAGAGAACACCACATAACTTATATAAAAATATACAAAATACTACACTAAATCTCTTGCAAGTTTACAAGTTTAAGTTCTAAATGGTGCATTATATATTTACAAACACATCAATGTATCAATATTGTATAATGTACATCATACATCCTAAGAATGGTTTTAAAAACACTAATTGGAACAAGGTTTGGAATCCAAGGCATAATTGAAGATAATGGAGAATATTGTACTATTGGAGAGAGTTTGTTTCTTATTTGTATGGGTGTCCTAGATTAGGATTAGTTCTTATTCTCTAGGAGTGAATTCTAATCTCCTTAAATTGATGTAAACCTATATATTTTTTATTTGCTAATTAATGAGACAGAGCGTTCTCTGCTTGAGAAGTCTCCAGGCCTAGCTTGCTCACCCATGGGGTACTAGTTTTATATTATAAGTTGTCTTCCTTTATTTTTAACATGGTATCAAAGCTGGTGAGACTTAGTGGTTGGTGAGTGCCTTAGTGGCTTATTTGAGTGCCTTAGTCACAGAATCGAGTGCCTCGGTGGCTAGAGTGCCTTAGTGGAAAAATAAAGTACCTTAGTGGCAGAATCGAGAGCCTTAGTGACTGTAGTGGAGCCTTAGTGGCTGATTAATTTGAGAGCCCTGGTTTCTAGGCGTGTCGTGAGCCTTAGTGGCTGGAGCTTGGAGCCTTAGTGGCTGGAGGGACACCATTTTTTTTCTTTTGTGCATATTGGACCAGCGCAGAATTTTGTGAGAGGAGAAATATTTTTTTTCTCCTTTATTTATGTTATAACTCACCTTCCAAGTTATACACAGGGCATTATAATGCAACCAGGTGCCATCAAACATCGTGTTACAGTGGTAAACTTACCTCCCTTTCACAACACACAAGTTTTTTGAATATTTGTGGCGTTAGTACAACACTGATGCGATTCTATTCAATGAGCCAAGCATTAGTGAAACAATAATTCAATTCTATTTTACGCGAGGAGAATTGGTAACATTGTCCAACTTAACAAGATGTGTTGGCCAATTGTTGTCGTGCAATGAGCATGGAGGAGTGTGCAGCAGATCCATTTGTGCGACGAGCATTTCTTTGGCAGATGGGCTGTGTTATAGTGTTTCTGTGTAGATCGTGGTGAGGGGGCAATGTGGATCGATTATTGCGGTTGATTTCTCCATTTAAGCTCAATATTGTGAGTTTTTAATCTATTTATTTTTAAATTGAGATCCCCAGTAAAAATTTGGTTTTTGTGATCTCTTTGTTGGTGTCAGTTTCTTTTGAAATTGAGATCACCTTATTTTGGAGATCGCTCCTTAATCAATTGCAAGAGATTGAGGATATTGAAACATATTAATAGATTGATCTATCACAATGAATAATCATATTACATAAGCATACATGAATGAGAGCAATAAGCTCGATGGGTCAAATTACACTAATTGGAAGTCCAAATTGCAGACATTGCTTGAGGATTCGAGTGCGAGGGAAATAGAAAATGGGGATGAAGCAAATCCGACCATAGCTAGAGGTGGAACAACTACAAAATCCAAGATTAGGAGAAGAGGGAGAATAAAGTGAAGGTGTTGTTGAAGATGTCAGTGAAGGAAAATATCATCCCTCGCATCAGAGAGTGTAAATCTGCGAATGATATTTGGGGTACTCTCAAGGATCTGTATGAGACAAAGAACACAAATCAAAAATTGTTCCTGAAGGTTAATATTCTCTCCATCAAAAGGAGGAGAATGAATCTATTGTTGCATACATCTCTCGAATTAAAGACGTGAGAGACAAGTTGGGTGATATAGGGGAGAAAGTGTCGAACACTGACCTTGTCAGGATTAGCTTGAATGGTATGAATGATGATTATCAGATGTTTATTACAGGGCTGGCAACGAGAGAGAAATATCCCATATTTGAAGAGATGACAGTGATCTTGATGCAAGAAGAAGAGAGGTGGATGAATCTGAAGCCACTAGTATTCCTTTTTGTAAGACTATCTTCTATATTTTAAGAGAAATCTTCCATATTGTTAAGAAAAATTTGCAAAAAAATATTCAATAAAGTTAAAATAAATATTATAAATATAGGTTCTAAACATATAATCCAACAAAGAAATAGATTATATTTTCCTTATTATCGAAGTATATCTAGGTGTGTAATTAATTGTGTACCCAAGTTCCTAGAGTTTTTAAACTTGCTCTAATAGCATTTGTAATGGCTCTAACTAAAAACATAGCCACATACAAAATTACTTAAAGAAATTCAAAACCATTAAATATAAACATAAGAAAGATTTCAACTAATTAGCATATAATTTATGAAAGCAACTAGGGATGAGAAAATTACATGTACAACCAAGAAGTATTTTACTTGTGATTTCAAAATCATTGTGCTACCATGATCCAACAGACTACAACCATGTTGAGAACCATGTTGAGGACAACTCTCCACCCAATTGTAGATTTAGTTGGGCTATGCCCCAATCAACTACCTATCTCACATAAAATCTAAAATTCTCCTAAGAAAATAATGTCTCACATCCTCCTTCTCATCTATTAAATAAAACAAATAATTCCAAAAATATAAAGAAATTCTTCATACACATAATCCCATGTGTTGTGAAATTTTTACTTTTTTTCTAATTTTTTTCTTTAACTTAACTTTTTTTCCATAATTTATTTTTACTTATTTTATTCATTTACTTAATTTTACTAATTTTAATTTTATTTCCATAAAGTTATTCTTATTTTTTATTGTTTTATAAATTTTTATTTATTTATTATTAACTTCACATTATTATTTATTATTTTCTTAATTAATAAATTATTATTGTCACTTTTATTTTTTATTATTTTATTTATTATTATCCTCATTATTTTCTTAATTAATAAATTATTATTATCAATTTTATTTATTATTATCATCATTATACCAAACACTTAGACCAATTTTGAGGGGAAGCATTGGCCTACCTAAATTTTAATGAGAAGAAGCACTTAGATCAATTTTGTATGTTTGGAATTCTTTCCACCATGTGTGGTTATTCTCATTTCTTAAAGCAAAAATCTCAACACCGAACCCTGATTTCACAAGTAAGATGTGCATCTTGTCTCACTGAGTTTTCATTTTCCTCTCAACTTGAAATTGAACAGTAAAAGCTACAATTAAGCTTTTTCAATGGGAGGTGATAATCCCTATAGATATGTTTATCAACAAAAGAATACATTTTTCTTAAATTTTTTAAGATTAAATTTTAAGTTTCACTTAAAATATATTTATGAACTCTTAGAATTTTTCAAAACGCAAACATTCCTCTTAAAACAGATAAAACTTGTAGATTAAATGGCCAACCTGCAGATAACAAGGATACAAAAAAAAACATATATACATATATCCCAACCAAAGTTGTAGGGCAAGCAACCCAACAAGGAAAAGCAATTCGACTCTTAAGTTCATAAAAGTCCAATAGCATCCCATCGAATTAATATGCGATTACACATTAATAAATCTTGGGATGAAAATCGAGTGGTGTCCCAATAGTATGCATAAAAATGGGATTTGCATATAAAATGAACAAAGAAGAAAATTTAGTTCAGATTTTGAATTCTAAATCTAATGCCAATTAGGAACTTATCAAACCTGCAACCAATCTAACCAACATTGTTGCATATCCTAGTGATAAGACTCTAAAGAATTTATAGACACCCTCAGAATATGTGGATAACTGGATTTTAGAGATGCTAATAATGGAAATGGGACATGAAGAACATTTCTATTATTATCATAAAATAAAGAAAAACATTGTAAAGGTATTTGTTTGGAACAAGGACAACAGAAGTGGCCATTTTCATCTACATTCATGGACTTCACTTCAAGATTAAAATTATTGGTAGATAAATGGATATTAAAGAAAAAAAATGCTTGTAAGAGAAGTCAAATCGTCATCTTGATCAGCTGAACTGGAATTTGGAGACTTTGCGATACCCATAACCTTTCCCATTTTGATAAAAGCATGTCTTGGTTTCTTACCAGTTTATGATTCAACTAATTGCTGTGTAGGTAAGATATCAAGCATCCAGCCAATCCAGACTGAAGTGTGCATCTACCACTTCAACTCTAAGATCTAGAATGGTAGAGCTCTTGAAACTCATCCATTTTTGTCCAATGTTCTCATCAAAGATAACATGCTTTAGATATTTTAGCCCTCCAATTGATTTAGGTAGCTTCCTCAATCGGGGACACTCTCTCATGTCAAGCTCTTCTGTTAGGCAACTAATTCTTGGATTAGTTTGTGTTATTAATCAGTTATTAGAGTCCAAAAAACCTGGGAAACTGATTCAATAGTTTCTTGATGTGTACACATTGTACATAATTCCTTGAGACAGTTTATATGTGTACACATTGTACATCATTCCTTGAGACAGTTTATATTGTTGAGTTTGTTTCTAGTTTCTGTGTTGAGTGCCTTACAGTGGTATCAGAGCAAGTGAGATGCTCTATTGAATGAGGGTTGAGCTTAATTTGATTGAAGGTTAATTTTTTCAATTGAATACATGGGCCACTAGTTGTGTGGCCATCTAGAACATTGGGCGAGAGATGACAAGAGAATGAAGAGAATGAATTTATGTAAAACAAAATAATGTGCCTGACTCGAGACATCACAGGATGAGACCACGACTGTCCCTACAACAAAGCAACCAAGCCACAAAATGACTGCTCTAGGAGGTCAAGGCGTGAGTAAATTTATAGAAGGTATGTAACATCCCGTTGCATGTGTTTTGTTGTTGAATCTAATGATCTTGAAGAATTGTTGGAGAAGTCACGAAGTAAATTTAATTATCAGCGACTCATCCTTCCCCTATTTAGCAGTGGTAGTAAGTCATATAATCCGCTATAATTGCATACTTATGCTAAATTTGTTACAAAACATATTAGTGAAGGAAAAACTAGCATTTTTTTGTTCTGCGTCCATCGGTTCTGCATTTTCTAGTTTTTTAGGGTTGTTAGTTTTGAAGTTGGGTCTCGAATTTATTTTCAAACTCACTTTCAAAACTTGGAAGAGTTTAACCAGTGAAACAAAGTATGGAGAGGATTATTTAAAGTCTGAATGAAGTAAGTTGACCAGCAATCAAGCATCTCAAAGTTTGGACAGTCGATGCTGGTGTCAAATTCTGCCAAAAATTATTCACAGACATAGTTTTACAGTCACAGTTTTACACTCATGAGGAGAAGAATTTGAAATATTTTGGAACAAAAATTTTTTGGAGCAAATTTTTTTTAAAGGCTGTCATTCAGTTTCAAATTTTAAAAAAGGTTGTCATTCAATTTCAGATTTTTTGAAGTTTGAAGTTTAAGTTTTATTTATAAAACTTAATTATTTATAATAAATATTTTTAAATTTATTGAACAATTTTGACATATTGGAGAGATAAGTTTAAGTTTATTGGAGAGATAAATTTATAAAAGAGATGCAAATTTTTTATGGCCAAAGAATTTTTTTGAAGTATGAATGAGAAAATTTTTGAAGCATAAATATTGCAGTAAACAAAAATGATGTTTCTCAGATTTATTAATTGGATGTTGAGTTTTGGCTGGAGTGAAAGTAGAATTTTGGCTGGATTGAAAAGTGGGTAGTACAATACCTCTTCCTATATGGAAAGTGGTTATAAAACATTTGGTATATTAAAAATCATGACGTCATATGGGTTAAAGGGTTCAAATTTTAAAGGAGAATTAAAATCAGATTTTAAAGGAGATTTTTAACCATCAAGATTTAATAAAGTTTTATTTTTAAATAAAACTTTGGAGTTAGTTTATATGTAGCATGGAAAACTTGACATTATATTGTCAAAGCAGAGCATTTTCTTGGAGGGATAAGAAAATTGACATATTCAAAAGTGGGTTGGAGTATAAAATTTGCAGTGAATATATTTGTGTTGCTCATTGATATATTTGTATTTGCTCATTGGTATTGTTGCTCTCAGTAGAGTGGATATATTTGTATTGCACATTGGTATTGTTGCTCTCACTAGATTTCTGAGAGAAAGTTTTGAAGTTTTCTGTTACATGTTATGACTTGCATTTTTGATCGGTGCATGTTCGGTTGAACCTGACACTCAGTTAATTTATCGAAAATTTTGTATTGGGTGCATTTTCAGTGGTAGTCAACACCCTTTTTTTCAAAATTGATTGCTGGAGAAAATGTCCAAACTAAATAATTTAGTACAGTTATTAAGAAATTTAATGTTATCTTCTATCAATAACAATGTCCAAGTTAGCAAGGACATGCTCTATGACATCCAATCATGTTTGAAAAATGCTAAAATAAAAATTGAATTCTTGGAGTTAGAATCACAGTTATAGCAAGACAAACTTCAAAAGAAAACTTGTGATTATGAACTGGTGTTTGTTCAGAACAACAATTTGTTTGAGCCCGATCATCAGTCAAAGAATGATCAGAGAAATGAAGTGATTTCAAGTGAAAATTTGGACGCAGTTAGAAGTGCAAATGTGAAACCTGTTATAAGACCATGGGAAGAGATGACACACAATAAACACATAATTGGTCTTGGTTATAACAATGATGTATATTTTCACATTCCAGACTTCACTAAACCTATCAAATTTCTAAGTACATGTTTTTATGGATGGTGTAGTTCCAGAAAAAGCTGATAGATGCCAATAATGTAGAAGAGTTGGACATATGAAATATCGATGTTTTGATCTTCACCCATGCCATAATTGTGGAAAGAAAAATCAGGAGTCAAATAGATGTTCCAAAAATAAGAGCAATACAAAAGAGAAGCTAATTTTTGGATGGATTGCTTCTTGGGAAAGGACGAAAGAAACCAAGAAGATCTACATATAATATCGAAGAATTTCTTCGAGAATGACAAGTCTTGCAGCGATGACGAATATTTCTCACCTTGTATCCAAGAAGGGGGGATTTGTTGGTGGGTGGTCCACTACAAGTTCGCGTTTGAGATGGCAAGCGAGCCTGAGTTAGTGATCCACATACTAAGCCACAACCTCAGTTGATTGAGTTGTTTCTGAGCGAGCACTTCCAGATTTGAAATTGTTTGAGGAACTGCTGTGACAGTTCCAGAGTTTGTGGTAATCCTAAAACCACATTTTTTGGTCTAAGAACTGTTATGTAGGTTCCAGATATAGTGGTGGTTGAGACATTGAGTTTTCCCACTTTAGGTTTTTGGTCATCCTTGAAAATCATTTTCAAGAGACATTCAACTCTTTGCTGAGAAGCATTTCTGCATTTTAAGCTCTCATTCTTGGACTTTGGTATATCCCTTCGGATTAAGGGGGGAATGTTAGGCAACTAATCCTTTGGTTATTTTGTGTTAGGTAATAAGTTATTAGAGCACAAGAAACCTAGGGAACTGATTCAATAGTTTCTTGATGTATTTATATGTGTACACATTGTACAACATTCCTTGAGACATTCATTAATATATTGTTGAGTTTGTTTCCAGTTTGTGTGTTGAGTGTCTTACATCCTCCAGTTTCTTTAGTTGTCCTATTTCATGGGGAAGTTCTTTTAGGCATTCACGTAGTGAAATATCCAGATACTCCAGTTTCTCAAGTTTTCCAATAGATGTTGGAAGCTCTTTCAGACATAGACATGCATATACACTTAGCATTCTTAAAGAGATGAGCCTCCCCAAGTCATCAGGCAGCTTTTGTAGAAGGTGACAACTAGTGATAGACCACTTCTCAACAAACTATGTGTCATAGATACCAGGTGGTAACTCCTCTAAATCACAACATTGGTCCAAGTTAAAATCTTTCATTATGGGAAGCTTTAGGCTTGACTGGGAGTTGTTGAACTAGGACATATTTCCAAGCCCTTCACATAATCTCAGAGATATCTTCTCCAAGTTTTGCAAGACTTTACTGTGATCTTAAAGTGGGGGCACATTCAACTTCTCCAAGTGAATAGTATTAAGCTGAGTAAGTGAATATAAGGCTGGTAGACCATTCACTGTGGCTTTCTTGTACGCATAATTAAACAATATGAGGACTTTAATTTTCTTCATGGAACTCAAAAATGATGGAAGAAAGTATTTGGTTGTAGAAAATACTAAAACCAAAGCCTCTGCCTCAACAAAATTCATCTCACACCACTGATCATCTTCCATTGAACCTGCATAGGTGAACCAAGGATGCAAAGTTAGATTAGAATATTATAGGTTATTGCACGCCCTATGAAATCATTTCATATATTTTCGAAGAACTTTTGAATCAATGATCAACACCTAGATATCATTACATATATTTTCATGCAAATCACAGAGTGACAGCCTATTTGATAGCCTATTTGGTCTTAGATAATGTTCGCATGTGACAATTCTTTTAACTCCAATGTTTAGAAAAAATTATGTATGCTTCAAGCAAAGCTGTTAAAATCACCCACCTGTGTGAATGGAAACAATTTGAGCATCAAACACTTGATCTCAGGCAGCTCATTTACAGTGTGAGTGTCCTCCTTTACCAGGCATGTAGCCTCTTCCCTACAGACTGTCTTTGCCTCGGGATGCCAAATATAGGGCCAAGTCTCGCATTACATCATGTTGAGAAAAGTACAGCTCAGAGGCACTACCATAATTGATTGCTTGGATCCTACTACATCCAATTACCAAGACAACACAATGTATAAGACAGAGGAAGCTATGATCAAATGATATTAAGCACACAATAGTTAGAAATGAAGGCGCTTACCTGAGATTTCTTCTTAAATTCAATAGATTTCTTCTTGCAAGCTCTAACAAGATGACAAAAGCATCGTGCCACTCCATCTTTCACACATAAATCCAAATATCCAATAATGCATCCACTAATATCTTTCTATCCTCTGGAAATTACCCCAAGTCTAAGAAGCACTCCCGTGCTTCATCATCCAGGGCATCAATACTGGTCTCCAAGCATCTAAGCCCTTCTTTGTGATAATCTGATATTGATTCCCCTTTTAAGAGTTTGTTCTTGGCACCCTCCCAGGCCGGATGAGGCTGACCATACAAAGAGCTTCCGATCACCTTCAGAGCAAGTGGCAGACCTTTACATTCCACTTGCACCTGTGATTCATACATTAGCAACACTAGTAAAAATTCTGTAGGTGGAAACCAATCAAATACCAAAAACAAAAAGTTGTTGAAAGAATGAATAGTTGCCTGATAAGTATAAAGTTCACTCACAGATTTTTTTTTGATTGTTTATGAAGATGAATATACATATGGCTAGAATCTATTTAATGGATTACCGATACCATTGTTAGGAGCATAGTAAGTACTAATATGGAATTATGTAAAACTATAATGATATCTTGATATGATATGCCACTGTAGTAATTGCTTGTAATTAGGGACATTTAGGAGAACAATGTGTCACAATCATTAAATTGAACCAAACTTAGTACTTGGTAAAATAATATATTGCATATAAATAACGTTCAGGTATAATGAGAGACATACACCGCTTGACTAATGCTACGTCCACATTACTTGGAGTGAGATTTACGCCCAAAGCCCAAAAGCGAGAAAAGGGGGTAAGTATGGGCATCAACCAACAATGGCAACTACTCCAAACCACAGTGAAGTTGTATTTGGATAGTAAACGATCTCGAGAGTTATCACAAAGTCTTACAACCTTCTTTTGTGAATGACATTTTTTTCAATTTATAGACAGGACAAGATCGAACCCCTGAGGATTCACTTGGCTTGAAGAAGCGGATTGATCTGCACATTTATCTATATATCCTCAATATTCTGAAAATCAAGTTTCTTCCTTGAAAAATCTTCTCACATGATCTCTAAAATTTCCCTTAGGTTTGGGAGTTGAGAAACCGTAATAGAGAAATTACATTTCTTTGAAAAGCACCTACCATACATAAAAAAATCAAATATGTGGGATGTAATTCCTAACAACACCACACATTCTTCTGAACGCTGGTGCGTGGCTGGCCAGACACGATACAACCGACATGTTTGCAAGTAAACGATGACATTTTTCGTTGAGTCGATCAATAACGACCCTGCGATAGTGCATTGAATGGGAGTTTGGAATTTTTTTAATCAAATTATAAAATATTGCAGGAATTAATTGAAATCATAAATGAGTAAATGGGTAATCTAAGTACATCTGAAACTTCAAAAAACCTAAAGACAATTTCCATTGAATATCGTGTGACTTATCTATGACTTGGTATATGTTTTAAATTCAGATTTTCACAAATTCACACTGCTCACACGAAACTATTTTCACAATCGATTCTGATTGATTTTCAACACGCTAAGAGGCCATAAATTTAATATAAATTTTTAGTTTATCATGTTTCATAGTTATTTCAATTTTTAAAAATATTTGTTTTATTTTATTTAAAAATATAATTTAAATAATAAAAAATCCCAATCCAATATTATGAAATTTCACTAGAAAAATCAAAATAATGTTGCACCCCTTTCATGATGTGTCGTCTTCTCGGTTCTTATGGAACATGAATTGGTCACACAGATTGGTTGGTACTTGAACAATGAATTTTTCAATTTGCTTCCTATAACTCTCTTAATTGTTTCTGTCACATAGATTTGTTGAACAATGAATTTGCGAATTTACTTCCTGCAACTCTCTTAATCATTTCATGGATCGTTAATGGCGTGTCCACGGTCAAAAAGACTAGTCAGGCGTTGAACAGTGGTGGCTAATGGCATTTATACCATTGTTTCTACCGCATTGTTTCTTTTCTTGGTTTTCTTACATTATTGGTTGTATGGGGGAGTTAAACGTCGTATAAATTATTTGAAGGCATATTCTCTCATAGTCTCTCATTAGTGCACCAAAGGGGCGCAAGGAAGCAATAGGAGTGACGACAGATAATAACCAAGGGAAGTAATTTAATGAAAATAAAAAGTTTGTGACGATATGGAATATTGGATTGTAAACTGTCAAACATATTTTCTTTTTGTGTTATCCCTAGCTAGGTAATATAAACTGTCTATGTAAATATGAAAATGTCTTGAATTTGTGTCTATGTAAATATGAAAATGACTTTGGAATAAAATTATGTGAATATGAGGATTTTGAACGACAGCAACTACAAGCGTGAAGCCACATCGATATTTTATGCATATATTTTAAATAAATAAGAAAAGTTATCAAAAAGTTTTTTATTTTAAATTTGGAAATAATTTTTTTAATAAAAACTTCTACTTAAAATTTTCCCATTATAATATTTATATAACACTTTAGTTTTTCACATTTTGAATATGGAATTGAATTTTCTTTTAATAAATTTTTTCTCAAAAAATATTACAATATGCTTAATGATTTTTCTTTTAATAAAATGTTAAAATGTTTTTTTTCAGAGAAATATTACAAATTAAGTGCTTTGAGATGCTTTAAAAAGAATTATTAATGCCACAATTTTGTAACTCTATTATCATAGTTGATGAATATATAATGAATATATGATTATCATAATTGATTAAAACTTTTTAAACGTTAAAAGAAAAGGAAAATATAATTAAAATTGCATGGAAAGACAACTTATAACACTAAAAATCTGGGCACACCATAATTTTTCCATCGAAGCAAAATTGATAGGTAGACACTTGTTATTGCCCTCTGATCAAAAACAAATTGAACACTAAAGGAAAAAGCTTAATATAGCAAGTAATTAATAATGAAAATCTAAATACAATAGGTTTATATCTATCAGATTTTTGAAATATTTTAAAATTTACTATTAAAATTATTTTTGAAATATTTTTAAATTTCGTATTAAATTATTTTCAGGTGGTGATTAACTTAATGGGTATCAAGATGTCCAAAAACATTTGAACATGTTCACATGTAATAGTTTTTGGATTGGTTAACTTTAAACCAGGGTATTTTTGGGTTAAATTTGAGATGTGATATTTAAGTAATATTTTAATGTTATTTTATTGAAATTGTAAATGTGAATGTATGAATTTATTAATATTAGAAAAATAAAAAATAAAACTAAAAATTATATAAATTATAATTATAACTTTCTAAATTTCTAACCATAATAATTTAGATAAAAGAAATGAGATGGATTTAAAGTGGTGGTTGTTTGCATATATGATGACATCAATTTGAATAGTAATTTAGTTGAATGGGTGATATGATGGAGTGAAATGTTTATATTATGAATGTTGTTTAAAGCAGTGGAGACATTAAATCAGAATGAGGGAAGCTTATCGACCATTACGCATTAAATCGAGAGTTGTATGTGTCACGGAGCCATAGCCACAGTGAGAGAATATGCATGAGCGATATACCAATATGAAATCTCATATTAGAGGTGATGAAAGGTTAGAGGCGTATGAAGGCCTGGGCAGCCTTTCAATTATTTTTAGAATAAGATTGTCCAAACTTCAATTTATGACTCTATGTTGTCATTGACAAGCTAACAGGGCAGTGTATATCATAGATAATTTCTGCCCCAAGTACCAGAGTGTTAGTTCCAGACCCTGCTACCTTCACACCAAGTTTTTTTGACAGTTTCACCAATTCGATTGGTACCCTTTCTCACAACCCTTTTTATCGATTTCATGATGCTTGTCTTCATGGAGCAACATCAAACTGCTACCTTCAGACCGAGTGTTTTGACAGTTTCACCAATTCGATTGGTACCCTTTCTCACAACCCTTTTTATCGATTTCATGATGCTTGTCTTCATGCAGCAACATCAAGGTATGCATGAGGTATTTAACAGCTCTAGTGTGGATATGTACTTGGCACTTGTCTTGGGACACAAAGATAGTAAGAACCTGTACTGAAGCGGCTTTCAAAAGTGCCTGTTAAAGCTGCCTCACCATGACATTTCATAGGCAGATGCCCAGCAGGTCCTACAAAGCTATCTTAATGATATTTGGGGTGAATTTTTGGTTGTTCATTTGCTTTATTTGCCCTGCAAGATGGTGCTCGTGTTCTGCCTCTGAATTTGAATCAATGGCTTTCAGATACATATGCAACTTTGATAGAGGACGACATATCTATTTGTGTAGTCATGGCAGCCATCTATGCAGTAGATTTCTTTGACATTAACCTTTATATTTGAAATATGAGAATATAAATCGAATCGGAGGCTCACGCCACGCCTACGGCAAGACCCTATCCCGTAGCGCCGCAGTGGACTTCATCTTTGTGTTGACTTGCATGAGGCCCGATGCCTACGGCTCTTTTAACTATGTGCAAATAACTAATGCTGTCGAACTCTTAGACAGCCGACTGGCTTGCTGTTGTAATGCTCTTGAGTATACCTAAAGTTACTTTCTCATATGACTTAAACCTCATTCAATACTTCATTATTTTTTATTCTTTTTAAGGATTGAGCCTGCAGGAACTCGGACGCTTATTTCAGGCGAAGGGTGGGATCTGCAAAGTCACTGCCACAATTTCAGAATTCAATAAGCCCGTAGGCGTGGAGAATTGGTTTAATTGAAGTCAGAATGGGGAAAGGCGAAGGAATTTCGGAGCATTACGGCTCGGGTTCGAGTCCTCGGTACGTTCAGATGCAGAGCGAGCCAACGCCCTCTGCCTCGGATCTCCACCGGCAAGAAGGCGAGCGGATTTTTGAGGAATTTCCCCGGGCAACCATAGTCGAAGTGTTGAGGGCGGACTTGAACGATCTTAGCCATATTCAACATATTTATACTATCGAAATTGAGTACAAGCAGGTGCGGATCTCCTGTTTCTTCTTGGAATGTGCATTTAATATTATTTTGTGGATCTTGCATTTCCTTTTCAAAATACAATATATTTATTCTATGGCTTGTTTTACAAAGTATGGCACAATATGGAAGCATTTGTAGTTTTGTTCAGTTAATGATCTAGAACAGTGCTTAGATTTCCCGAGGCGCTATAATTGGAGGCGACTACGGGGAAAATTGAACCTGAGATCTGTTTCTTTAAAGATGCATTTAATTTTGTTTTTATGTTTAATTTCACCTAAAATGCTGCACAATCTGCGAGCATTCAGAGACTTCTTGTATTTCAAGCTTCGAAGCAGTGCGTTGAGCGCTCTTGGAGCTATGATTTTAAGCGACTCCGGTCAAAATTGAAGAAGCATTACAACACTGAAGCTCGACTGGTGGATTTTCTTGGGTTAGAGCATACGCATGAGCGGGTCAACGAAGGATCTCATGAATTCTAGTGGACAAGAGGTTAGGAGAGGAGAAATCCGTAGGATTCGCAACCCCAGAGCGGAGAAGGATTCCTACAACGAATGGAATTACAGCAAATTCAGGCTATGGCAGCTCCCTGACTATGACAAGATCATTTTCATCGATTCGGATCTTCTCATTCTCCGCAACATGGATTTTCTGTTCGATCTCCCCGAGATCTCGGCGACGGGTAACAGTAGGTTCGTTTTCAACTCGGGAATGATGGTGATCGAGCCCTCCAATTGCACCTTCAGGTTCCTGCTGCGCCACAGGAGGGATATCATTTCCTACAATGGCGGAGACCAGGGGTACCTGAACGAGGTCTTCACATGGTGGCACAGGATCCCGAGGCGCATGAACTATCTGAAGCATTTCTGGTCCAACGATACCGAGGAATACGAGATGAAAACCAACCTTTTCCGCGCAGATCCTCCGGAGCTCTACGTTCCCCATTACCTGGGCATCAAGCCAAGGCTCTGTTACAGGGATTACGATTGCAACTGGAACGTGGAGAACCGGAGAACTCATGGCAAAATCTAGTTGGTTCCCGTACGCGATAGGAAAACACCTTTTCATTGGGGGTGAGCAGGTGTTTGCTCACCCCCGAGCCCATGAAAAGCATGTCAAAGCGTAATCGAGTGTGAAGCATGGTAAAAGCATTGTGGGTCGGGGAAGTTGTAAAGAAGAATAGGGATTCGATACAAATAGAAAAGGTATAGTTCTTGACAGACCATGGAGTCGTGCAACGCGTTGTGTAGTTTGATTTTCCTGTGTTTGATCGGGGTAGGCGAAGGGAAATTCTTTGCACTGCCTTTCAATTGGAAAGTGGGTATCAAAAACTCCAGCTTCCCTAGGTACAGCACCGAGCAGGGGCCTTTCAGAGCAGTCACAGATGGAAATGGGAACGCCATTTTTAGCGAGAATCGCAGGTTTGGGTTTGGATTCATTGGCGTTAATTCTTTAGGCAAATTTGTTCTGTCTGTTGTTATGGGATTGAATCTCACATCTCCTCCTGCAATGGAGATTTGGATGGCAAACAAAAAGAGGACGGTCTCAGAGGGCGCGCTGATCAAGCTTGGGAGTCAAGGGAACCTCTTGCTGGAAGACTCCGACGGAACCGTGGTCTGGAGTATTGGGACTGGTAAGTCTAATGACATTTTAATGGTGAAGAACAATAATTTTCAGATCTATAATACCACGAATTCTTCGCTTGTGTCCGATAGTTCGAATCTGGTGTGGCAGAGCTGGATCATCCCATGCACACTCTCCTGCCCGGGCAGGCGCTGAAAAGAGGGTAGACACTTGTTTCGAATTCATCTGCGACGAATACAAGTGCTGGATCTTATAAGCTCGTTATGGAACCAGGAGGGTTGGTTTTGTTTAGCTCAATCCAGGAGCCTTATTGGTCTATGGGGCTGCAAGGGCTGGACTACCAAGGCATTCTGAAGCCATGCTTTTCTAATTCCTCGTCTCTCACCTCCGAAGCCGTCTATAAGGGGCAGAATTTGAAGGTTTCTCTCAGTGGACCTATCGGCAAACCATCGTCTTTTTCTTCCTGCGTTAATGGGAATCAATCGCTGTCAATTTCTCCTCCTAATTTCGATAATGAAAATGAGAACAGGTTTCTGAGACTTGACCGTGATGGCAGCCTTCGCGTCTACCGGCTCTCTCCGAAGCCAGGAAAAAATGATGTCAAAGACTGGAGCACGGACTGGGAACTGGAACCATCTAATAAGAATTGCATACTGCCCACAGTCTGCGAGCCTTACGGCATCTGTGACAATGGCTAGTGTAGCTGCCCGGGCTACGGAACAGAGGACAAATTCAATCAAATCCAGAACTTGGATGTGACGCAAGGATGTTATAGCAGTCAGGGCGAGCCGACGTGCAACCGACCATCAGTAGCTCAGCATTTCATGAGCCTTGACCGCGTGGATTACTATCCGAACGACTACATGAAGCCTGAAGCAAATGTCTCCACAGTCGAAAAATGCAGGAGCTTGTGCAATTTCAGTTGCTCTTGTGCCGCAGCCTTCTTCGGCAATAGTTCCTCGTCCTGTTACCTGGAAGATGCCCCGCTGTCGAGCCTGACTGTACACGTGGCAAAATGTGGTTGGTTCCATGCGCCATAGGGAAACACCTTTTCATTGGCTGGGGTGAACAATGTTTGCTCACCCCAAGCCCGCAAAGAAACGCCTCCGGCGTAAAATATTATCATCGTTATTTTTTCTCAACTACTAAACATATACTTGTTAGAGATTTTATTAGATTCTTTTCGAGAGTGATGTGATAGTGTAGAGATGGTCATACATTTTTTTTCAAAACGAGAAAAAACACTTTCCTTTTCATTAATAAAAAACATAGTACATGATTCCATTAATTCTATCGTAGGGATGGTCATACATACTATGGTGTTTTTGGCAACACCTCTTGATTACGTTTGATATATTTCCACTTGGCCACCCCCGCCGGTACTATCAGGGTTGATTGGAATTTGACGAGCATTTTGACTGTATTTTAATTTTTTTTTTTTCAAAGACCAGTTTTGTGATGGGTTTTATACAAAAAAACTTCATGACTGTGCTCTCTCAAACAACTGAAAGGCACTAGCACGTTGGCAGCAGGCCTTGCTGCCCAGGAATTCGATGGAACATATTTACTGTGATGTAATATATTGACACGTCAATAATTAAGAGTTGTAATATTTAGAATTCATTATATAATATTTGTTTTTATTTAAATAACTTAAGTTCATGTTATTTAAAGCTATAGGTGTATTATTTTCAATGTTTCACCAAGTTTTCCGCAAGTGGGGAAAATGTATCGGGGATAAGCACAAGCGGTCTATGTAAAATCTCTTCACCAATTTTTAGAAAATGTGGGTTGTAGAGGGTCTTTAAAACAAGAATTTCACAAAAATAGTAAAATAAAAATATTATTGTGATATTGTATGAGATATAAGAACTAAATAAGTCATGTTTTTCTTACACTTTTTTATTTCCTCTTGGTGAATGCGAAGATGGCCTAGAGTAGTCTAGATGCCAAAGGGCTTGATGGATCAGGTCAAATTCTTTTTCTTGTTGTGAATTTTTTGTCTTTGGGCAATCTTAGTGAGCAGTGAGTATCAATCAAGGAAGATGTTGCTCACCACAAAGAAGCACAGAAAGATTCCAGATCATGACAACCAAGTAGCCGGTCTTTGGGTCCTTCAAGTGGAGAAGTTTACTTACTTCCAAAATTTGAAGCTATGTTGATGTTTGCTCCAGAGTATACGCCAGTTGAGGCTCCTAGGAGTGAACTTAGTTCATTTGTTTTTAGAAGTCCATATATTCTTGCATCTAGAACAATTGTGGAACAATTTCAAGTGTGGAATCAATTATTAATGCATATGTCTACAGTGCTACACGACCACCTTCTCCTTACCTTACAATCTCTCATAAAAAATTTTAATATTCTTGTAAAGGAAATGACAATTGTAAAGGGAAAGATGATTACAAGCATGTTCAATCAAGAAAGAAGTTGTATGACAAGCCATTAACATTATTAAAATTTGACTTTATTAAAATTATTTGACCTTGTTTTTTTGGGAAATGAAAGAAGCGTTTCATTTTTTGGGAGGAAATGACCTGCTTTCGAGTTTCCAAGTGTATCATGTTTTTGGGAGCGTCAGAAAAATGACTCCACATCCCCAGAGCGCAAGGGAGCGAGGTGTAACACCCTCTTTCCACATCTACCCAAGTAATCGGCCAACAGGGGTAAACATGTGACGATAGTCTACTATAATGAGATTCAACCTCCTCGATGACCTTAAGGAAGTGGAATGACAAAAGAGAAAACACAGCTTATACGGACAATTATCATCAGTAACCCCACCCCCAATAGCTAACTCAAACATTCAGGTCTCTTACCCCTGGGTCACATTGACCTTTTAACTTCTTTGAGCCATAGATGCAAGCACAAGCTTGCAAGCCAGCGTCCAGGAGGCTATAGTCACAGGCATAACACTGCATGCCAGCTTCTAGGGCCCCAAATACTCTATTCTTTGTCAGCATCCCTAGCATTTCTACCACCTTTTCAAGCCCATAACCCAATTTTCTGCACAAAACCCAGTGTTCTACCCAAAACTTCATGAAAAGTTAAAAGATGATAAATAAAAACTCAACAATGATACAAAAGCATTCACATCAATAAGAACTCATCCAAACCCCTCCTATCCATGAAAGGCATTTTTTCAAATATGTCACAAACATTGCAACTACAGGTGTAAACAACATATCTGAGTATAGGGGTCTCATACTTTTCTGAGAATCGCTATGAAGCATTGCTCCCTTACATCATTAGCTGCAATAAAATACTCCACCATAGATACAATGTGCATTCATTTACAAGTAAAAACATGGAGATAGGCATACATCATCACTTTAATAAATTACATGCTTATAACCGGCATGATAAAATGCATACCAAAAACCGTGAGGAAAACAAACATGCAACTCGTGCAACGATCAAAACCCATTGTAGTTGTTGATCCTGGTGTATGCTTGTGATTTCTTGCTCTTTCTTTGCATTCTTGCTCCAAATCACCAAGTATGCCACACTCTCCAAGAGTGCTCCAAAAAAACTCTAAGCATCCAAGAGCATGAGAGAGAGAGAGATAATAGAATAAGAGTCATAAGTGTGAGAAAAATGTTAGAAAATGATCCTCAAAATCCTTTTTATTAATGAGGCCTCTATTTTCTTGATTTTCCATTATTTTCATAAATAAAATTCCAATTAATGCCTCGTGCCTTTCCAAATCCTTTTCCATTTCCTTTGCCAATTTCCTTTAGCCATAATAAAATAAATGACCACCCATTATGATGTTTTTCCCACCATTTAGTGTGGAATATGTGTCCCATCAATCATGGTCTTATATATTTTAACATGGATTTTTCATCAGGGCTATTACAAAACCCTCCCCATTGGGGGAACATCATCCTTGTTGTTCAATGACACCTACAACTAGAAAAAATAAAACATACTAACTATGGAGCTTTATAACATAACTCGTTGTGGTCTTTATAATGACCACTGCTGAAAACATGACAAACATACCATTTTCTTGAGCTTTATAACACAACTAATTATGGTATTTACAGTAACAATCACATTTTCTTCAACCAACAAATAATCATACTGTCTATGGAGCTTTTTAAATCCACCTCAATACAATGTTTACAATAATATACACATATACATATACACATTTTTTCAACCAACAAATAGAAGGATACAATGCTCGTATCAGCAACAAGGGAATCCAGAGGCTTACACTTCCACCCTCAAAGTAATACCAAAATTCACCTCCTTCCCAAGAAGTCCAGAATCCACTGCCAAATTCAAAGTCACATCCAATGTCCAGCGCTACCATCCTACACCACTTGTCCTCTCAGTGAACAGTTACCGGCTCATTGTTTCAGTGAACACTCCCAACATGAATCTGATTCCATCTGACAATTCTAATGATGAAAACAAATCCATCCCCGGCCTTATCTACACAGCCCCTTGAGAAATTAGGTCACCCCTTCCATGTAGTCACACACCTTCCAAGTTCCATTGGCACCCCCATCTCGGGATTCCATCCCTTGGCAAGGTTTCCTCACATCGGAAGTTCAAACAACAAAGGAATATTCCTGCCTCAAAACCATCATATGGGTCATAGAATGCTCATAGAAATCAATGGACACTATTGGCTACCAATGTCCCACATTGACCCTGCTCCTGAAGTGCTTTACCAACATACTACTACATGTTCCAATATTTTTTTTGTTGTTGTTAATGCTTGCAATCAATTTCAACCACCCAACTAAGAATTTATGTGCTTCTTGTACCAAGCACATAACTTCAATTAAATTTGAAACAAATTGAAATAAATTCACATCATACCTCATTGTTAGCTCATCAATAAGTTACACTTGCAATTATGTTCACTTCCTATCACAACAAGTCAAACCACTTGTTCGATCAAATCACCATGTATAAACATATCACATCTGGTTAGATCAAAACACAACCATCATAGGTCCAAATCATGAATTGCATGAAATCATCATAAACCATAATCATAAACCACATGTAACCATAATAAGTCAGGCTCGCTTGAACTGCTGTGTCTCTGGCTACAACTCTGAATATGTAATGAGAGATTGTGGCTCAGGCTCGCTTGATGTGGCGTTGAAGCTTGTAGATGACCACCATTTTCCCCCCTATCAGGTACAAGGTGAGATGATGGTGAAAACTCAACGGCAATATTGTTCAATATTCTAGAACAAATTCTGACATGTGACTTAAATATCTTCTTGGTTGTTGATTCCCATTGCCAAGAAGCGATCCATCCAAAATGAATCTTTGTTCTTGCAGGAGGCTTGTTTCTGAAGCATCTGTGTGAAGAATGGGTGTGCCGACCACGGTGAATCTTTTGTTGAAGGTCATCTTGCTGAAGCTGGGACTCCAACTGTAAAAACTCAATCTTGTCTTGTGAATTTTGCAAAGAGGTTTGAATATATGTGAGAGTGTCTTTATTGACTTTAACTGTGCTTTCAGCAATAGACATGATTAAATTTCTCAATAAATCTAATAACTTTTCAATTCTCGCCATTTAGAAAAGAACTATATGCAAATAATACTTCCAAAGAGCTTTCAATTTCTAAAGCACTCAACGCCTTACTCTCTTTGCTTTCAACCACCAATGTGCATATAAATCAAGGTATGAGAGAAGCACACAATATACTCAATGCAACACTTTAAATTCAATTCAAATGACCAACATATCTCAAGAGTGATCAACTGAAGTAACATGCGATGAATCTCCCATATATCATAACATATAATCAACGCACATATAAAAACCACCTTAATGTCGCACTTTGCACAGGTTTCTGGGTATAAATTCACCAACCCACAAACATCTATAAAATCTACCCAAAAGACTCATTATTCAACACACAAGTTACTGTCCTCAACTCACTACCCTCAACCGGCCATTAAGCAATGCAAAAAACACACCCCCTTCATTCAATGATTAAAAGGTTATCAATAGTCCTCAGATGTCAGTCAAATGAAACAAGAAACTTTGACAGGGGCTAAAAATGTGTTGCTCTCTTCCATTGAAATCTTTAAGACAAAGAGATTTTATTAGTGTCAATTGCAACAGAAGGTTACAAATTCTGACTTTCGATGAATTTGGTAAATACTATAAGTGAATTCTCATAATAAAATAGTATTGAGCATTCAGATACCTTCACACGCAAATTGAGGCCAACATTTGACCTTGCAACTTCCTACCAGCGTCCAGGTTTGAGATAGAGGCCTAAATTAGTAGAGAACAAAGGGCTTCATAGTTCAACGAGTTGGCTACTCTCTTCCTCAGACTGCTTCATCTCCTTCTCAACTTCCGTCGGCTCCCCTTCAGCTCCTCGGATCCCCCACAGCTCGGTGCCCCTTCAATAGTACAGCCAATGACTGTTCGGTGTTCAGAAGGTCTCATAGTGGATGATTCTAAGCCATCCACATCTCTTCAACTTCACTTATCTGATGGGATGCGTATGGTGGCTCACTTCAATCACCATCACACAATTGCTGATATATGAGCATTCATTGATGCTGCAAGGCCTGGAAGTGCTACGGCATATATTTTTTTTCTTCACAAGCATTTAATAACCACGATATGAATCATGATGTGCCAATATGTCAAAATCTTCAAGTTTTCCTTAATGAGACTAAAAAACTAACATTTTTGTATTACAACAAAATTGACCAGTCCTACCTCTTCTATGGTCTACGTCACATCATTCAATGGCTTTGGAGGGAGGGTGGGTCATCCGGCAGTGTCGCAGGTGTGAGCCGGCAGGAGCAGAGGTGAGAGTCGGTGGAAGGAGGCTGCGGGATCACACTTAGTAATGAAATGGTGAGCACAATCGGATGTTGAGGGAGAGTTGACCGACTGGGAGCAGATTCAAAATGTTGATAGCAAGTAGAAAATGCAATGGAGGAAGGCCACTGCGTAGAATTTGTGAGACTGTGTAAGACTGATACCAAATCTTGTCACTTAGAACACGGACTAAGTAGTTCCTAGGTGTAATGATCACCCAAGAGGTCAACTATGTAGGTGAGATTGGTGAGGAAATAGAGTGAATTAGGGAGAGTGAAGTAATGCCATGATTTCCAGGCCTTTTGTAGTAAAATAGACTATCATCCTATCAACGGAGCCTCAATGTTTTTAACAAATAGAAAACATTTGAATATGCAAGTTTGGACACAAGTTTCTTCCATCTCAGAGAGAAAAGAATGAAATAATGAAATAATGTCTCAGTACAAAATAATATCAAATATGTATCCTATTCTAGCCTGTAGTCTTCAAATTTGAGCGAGCCGAGCGGTTGGTAACCATTGATATAGATAATTTGCAGGATTGACAAATATGCAGAGGCATTATTGCCATAGTAGGTAGGTGACATAGATGTTAGAGGAAATTTTTGTAAGAAAGAGTGTCAGCCACAATTTCGGTGAGAGAGAGAGAAGCAATAATGTTTAATGCGACTGAACAAATAGTGTTGGAAAAGCTCTCAGGTGCAGCACTCAAGGAGGCAGGATTGGAAGTAGAGAAAAGCCACAAAAACAAGTGGCTCATTCACATGAGCACTCAGTATATCTCCAGCTTCGATACCATGTTAAACAACCACATGGTGGAGGAGAAGATAAACACACACATAGAAAGATAAGCATGAGTTATTCATATTATTCACCATGGATGTACATTTATAATACAATGGTGTGACCATTGGATTCATCTTTCAAGGTCACTTGGACTCCTTTGCGACTGGTCGCCTTCCACACCTACCCATAGAGTATTAGGTGTCCAACAGATTCATAGATCACATGCATAATAGAACTAAAATAAATATTGATACTTATCCTTCAGCGATCCTTACTTCTGCCTTCGTTGTTTTTGTACACACTAGAACAGTTGCCACACGCAGAAAGCACCCAATGCCTTCTCTTCAACCACATACACATAGACATAGTGTACATCACAACATGCATACCCACATACGACATACAACACCATACAATACATTCACCCAAACCGACATACAACACATACACCTACACCCGGTGTACAACAACACAATACATATGCCTACACTATTCGAAAATTATATATTACATAGCAATGGAACACATAAAATATGTGGAAACAAAAACACATAAATAACATATAAAAAAAGAGAGACACGGATATATGTGGCTCACCCAACTTGGGTTACGTCCACGGAAACAGCCAGTCCTTCCTTTCTATTATCCAGTAAAATGAAGAGACAAAACCTACAATAGATCCTTTGTAATATCATCTACTCTCTCACACAATCCCCCTTTCTATTTCTCGCTCATAATATACACACAATACACAGTCACAATACCATTCCTCATATAACAGAGTAGTTTCCTTCTAGGGAAAAAAACCCTAAATTAAACATAATTTCTACTGTGAGATCATTCGCCTAATGAACGGTCAAGATTGACTATGAAATTACAATATTTTATAAGGAAATTTTACATATATTTTTAGCTTCAGGGGAACTGTCACCACCCCTACCCCTCCAGGACCCCCCTGATAGCAATCAAATGATGGGCGGCATTGTCGCCCCGTTAAGAACATCAGTTGAACGCGACGATACATCTAAATAAAGAAGATAATCAGGCTCCACACCCAACAATATCCCACTTGGAAATTGATTGTAGCAACTCCGCTGCTATTTTATTTGTTGGATAATGAATCCACTTTGGACCTAGTTGTTTCTCATCATCATCATCATACTTGAAGACCAATTGAAACTGAACAGAATCTCAATTTCTCCCTGTTTACATCTTTTGTTAACATATCTGTAAGATTCTAGCTATTGTGTATCTTTTCCAACTTCAACTCTCCTTCTTCCAACACTGACCATATGAAATGGTACTTGAGTTGTATGTGTTTAGTCCTTGAATGAAATGTTGAGTTCTTTGTAAGATGAATGGCACTCTGGCTGTCACTGTATAACCTTCCCATTTCCTGTTTCTTACCTAATTCATCCATAAACCTTTGTAACCAAATCATTTCTTTACTAGCATCTGTAGAAGCAACATACCCTGCTTCTGTTGTTTAAAGTGCAACAACACTTTGCATTTTTGAAACCCAACTGATAGTTGTTCCACCTATAGTAAATACATACCCTGTAATGCTCCTCCTACTATCTCTATCACCTGCCATATCTCCATCAACATATCCCTGTAGAGAAATGTTTGAACCACCAAAGCATAATGCTTGATTTGTGGTACCTCTCAAATATCTGAGAATCCATTTCATTGCCATCCAATGTTCTTTTCCTAGATTGTTCATGTACTTGCTTACAACTCCCACTGCATGTGCAATATCATGCCTTCTACAGACCATTGCATACATTAAGCTTTCAACTGCTGATGCATATGGAACTTTAGACCTATAATTCATTTCTTCTTGGGTCTTGGAGCACATCTCCTTACTAATTTTGAAATAGATAGCCAAAGGTGTACTAACTGGTTTTTCATTCTGCATATTAAATATTTTCAACACCTTTTTTATGTACTCATTCTGGGACAATGTTAATTTGTGATTTTTCCTATCTCTAGTTATTCTCATACCAAGGATTTGTTTTGCAGCTCCCAAATCCTTCATTGCAAACGAATTTGCCATTTTTCCTTTGAGCACATTTATTTCATGCATGTTAGACCCTATAACAAGCATGTCATCTACATACAATAACAATATAATATAGCTTCCATCATTTTTATTTTTTCAGATAAACACAATGATCAAAGTGACATCTAGTATAACCTTGTTCAAACATAATCCTGTCAAATTTTATATACCACTGCCTTGGAGCCTGTTTTAAGCCATACAAGCTCCTCTTCAACCTGCACACTAATGTTTCCTTCCCTTTGACCTCATATCCTTGTGGTTGCTGCATATATATCTCTTCTTCCAAATCTCCATCGAGAAAGGTTGTCTTTACATCTAACTGTTCAAAATGCAAACCTTCCACTGCTACAAGAATTAAAATAGTTCTAATTAAATTCATTTTAACAACAGGAGAAAATATTTCATCGAAGTCAATACATTTATTTTGTGCAAACCCCTTCACCACAAGTCTAGCTTTGTATCTATGTTTTCCTCAATCTTCTTCCTTCAACCTGTAAACCCATTTATTCTGCAATGTTGTTTTACTTGTAGTCAACCTGACTAAGTCCCATGTCTGGTTATGTATTAAGGATTATGTCTCTTCTTTCATGGCTAGCTCCCACTTCTTCCTGGTTTCTACCTGCATTGCTTTTTCATAACATTCGGGTTCACCAGAATCAGTCAATAATACATAATATAATGAAGGAGAGTATTGTTCAGAGGGTATACTTATTCCAGTAGATCTTTTGACACAAATTTCATGTGTTTCAGGTGCCTATTGTTGTTGTGGTGGTTGTTGTTGTTGTGGATATTTATTATTATTATTTCTAGACACATTTACTTTTTCTGTGATCCCATCAAGAATTGTGTATTCTTGTTTTCTTTTTCCTATTTCTTTTCCTGCAACTGATTCTTATACAAGACCTTTTCATTGAATATTACATCTCTGCTCCTAATGATTTTGTGATATTCAAGATCATATAAACGATAACCAAAATCATTAACACCATATTCAATAAAGGTACATTTATTTGATTTTACCTAAAACTTTGTTCTATTTTCTTTATTAATATGGAGAAATGCCTCACAACCAAAAGACTTTAAAAATGTATATTTTACCATTTTACCTGTCCATGCCTCATCTGGAATTACACCATCCAAGGAACTTGAAAGCCCTTTGTTTATTAGATAAACAACAATATATACATCTACCCAAAATTGTAAAGGAAATCATGCATGCAATCTCATGCACCTTGCACACTCAATGATTGTCTTGTTCATCCTTTCTGACACACCATTTTCCTGTGGTGTTCCTGGAACTGTCTTCTCTCCGTGAATTCCATGCTTTGAAAAATACCTATCAAACTCTTTGCTACAATATTCACCTCCATTGTCTGATTTGAGACACTTCAACTTCTTTCCTATCTCAAACTCAAACAAAGCTTTCCATTTCTTGAAAGTATCAAATACATCAAATTTATTTTGAATACAATAAATCCAAATTTTATAGTTGTATCGTCAATAAAAGTAACATAATAACGAGAGTCACTGAGAGATTATACCTGAGCAGGTCCCCATACATCTGTATGCACAAGCTCTAATTTTTCGCTCTTTTTTTTTTTCCAACTCTAATAAATCTGACTCTCTTTTGTTTTCCATAAACACAATTCTCACAGAAATCCAAATTAATATTCTTCAAACCTGGCAACAAATTTCTTGAGTGAAGAATCTTCATCCCCTTCTCACTCATGTGTCCTAACCTATAATGGCATAATGCTGCATCTTCTCCTGTGGAGGTTAAATCATTAGCACAATTAGAAATACCATTGCATAACTACAATGTACCAACATTTTCTCCTTTTTCTATTACAAGGGCTCCTTTAGTGACCTTCCAGGTTTTATCTGTAGAAGTTGTCACACAACCTTCATCGCCTAACTGCCTTGTTGAAATTAATTTTTTTTTCCAGATCGAGAACATGCATGACCTCCTTTAATAACCATTGGTTTCCATTCTGTTTTTTTACAAGAACTTTAACCATTTCAACGATTTTACAAGGTTTATCGTCACCTAGACGAACTTGTCCAAAATCTCCTTGAACATAGTCATGAAAATGTTTCTTATCAGGTGTGGCATGGAATGAGGCCCCTAAATCTACTACCCAAGCATCAATAACATTTTCTAAAGAAAGAATAAAAATATCTTATAACACATCACCTGTCACATTTGCTTCATGATTGTTTTCTTGTTGTGTGTCTCCTTCTTTTCCCTTCCGAGACTTACAGTGTTTCTTTAGGTGTCCTTTCTTCCTACATTTCTAGCACACTATCTCTGATCTGGACTTGGATCTGTCTTTTCTTGATTTACTGCGATATCCTGAGCTCTTTCCTCTTTCCATTTATTTGCACTCAAAGCATTACCTGATGTATCACCAAAGCTTTTCCATCACATTTCCTCGCTAAGAATAGCACCGACAACATCATCAAAATTTAAAGTACTAGTTCCAGAGAGATAGTTTTCCCACTTTATGGAAATGAGCATAGAAATAGTAGAGCCCTAACTTCATCATCAAATTTTACCCCTACATAACTTAACTAACTAGTAACCGTATTAAATTCATTTAAATGGTCAACAACAGATCCACCTTCCGACATTTTCATATCAAATAAACGTTTCATAAGAAATACCTTATTTGAGGTCGAGGGTTTTTCATATAGTTTCAACAATGTCATCATTCAACTCTTTGTTGTTGTTTCCTTCGAAATATTGAACGCTACCGACGCCGCCAGGCACAACCATATTGTTCCAAGTGTCTTTCTGTCGAGAATCTCCCATTCTTCCTTTGTCATACTCGACGACTTCTTTGTTTTTCCACTCAATGGTAGGTACAAATCTTTCTGATACAAATAATATTCCATCTGCATCTTCCACAATGTGTAGTTTTTGCTGTTAAATGTCTTGACCCTAAACCTACCATTTTCCACCATTGCTCCCACTCGAACCAGGAACCCTTTTTTCCTCTGAAATTATCAACCAAATAAACGTTATGCTCTAATACCAGTTGTTAGAAAATTATATATTATAGAGAAATAGAACACATAAAATATTTGTAAACACACACAGAGAAATAACATATAAAACAAGAGAGACACAAATATATGTGGTTCATCCAACTTTTACTACGTCCACGGAAACAACTAGTCCTTCCTTTCTATTATGCAGCAAAATGAAGAGACACAAATCAGATCCATTGAAATATCATCTACTCTCTCACACAATCCTCTCTATTTCTCGCTGAGGTTTCTTCACCCAAACAATCTTCTCCCACATGGTCTCTAAAATTTCCTTCAGGTTTGGGGATTGTGAACCATGCAGTTGATTAATGAATTTTTAAATTTTCTTCCTGTAACTCTCTTAATCATTTCGGTCACACGGATTTGTTGAACAATGAATTTGCTAATGTGCTTCCTGCAACTCTCTTAATCATTTCATGGATAGTTAATGGTGTGTCCGCAGTGACTAAGACTGGTCAGTCGTTAAACGATGGCGGCTAACGAAATAATTTGCACCTTTCATAGTTGTTTTTGCATTGGTTCTTCACGGGTTTCTTATTGTTGATGGTCTTGTGTGGGTTAATTGTCATGAAGCTTCCATTGTAGCCTTGTTTGAATAAGATAAGGTTATTCATGTTTGACACACGCTCTGTAACCGATATAGAAATGTTATCACCGTTCTCAGTTTTCCTCTACTACCACACATATACTGACAATGTAAAAATATGTTTTCATTATTAAACCCCAACAAAAATTATTGTTGGATATTTTTAACTAATTTCTGATAAAAAAATTAAATTAATATATAATTAAAAAAATACTCCATACCAGGTTTAGGAAAATTCATTTTAATATACTAAAATTAATTTAATACATATCTCAAGGAAACGTATATACTTCTAAATATATAAGAAGGGATTCTTTACGGCACAAAGGCACTTGGGAATAGGGAGATGCAAAGCTTCAGCACTTCAAGACTAGCTTGCCATGGATCTGAGCAAGCTTTTATAGATGGGGAAGGAGGGAGTTGGGATCCCTATTATTATGGGATGGGCCCTATCAACAAGGAAGGTTCCATAGAAGGTGGCAAAACTACTTCCTTCCATAGAACTCCCGTAGCCAAACCTCCCAACTCAAGATAGGCAGTGGTTGTGAGTTTGTTTGAACTCAACTTCCGCCATCCATATATAAAAAACAGTCCCTAAAATGGGTGGCGCGATTGCTGCTCTATGACAGAGCGCCAAGTGGCGCGACCTCTTCACAGGATTTCCCTGAGTGGCGCGAGTACTGAACTGTCTACCCGCGCCAATGCAAAAAGAGCTGTTTTTCATGGATTTTGCAAGGAGATGTCTCAAGGGGAAATGAAGCTCATACTCAGAGGGATGCAATGATGATGTTTTCAGTGCATGACAGTGTTCACAGGTCACGTTATGGGTCCTCCATTGTGCGGGACGAGGAATGGTAGGGACGGTGACAAATTACTGTGTAACAGATGCCCCCTAAAGCATGAGGCCCGAGTAGGTAAAGTAACTCAAAACATCAGCCCAGGCCGCCGTGGAAAACACACATGACGGATACAACTGATATCTCAAGTACATGATGTATATATATGGTATGGACGCAGCCATCCGAACAGAGTATGCTATAATCCGGATCTAGGGTATGGGCGCAGCCATCCAACTAAGATCAAGCAAATAGACTCAGGTATGGTCACAGCCATCCAATCATTGAGTCATGTACATAATGACAATAATCCACAATCGCAGCCTGGATTACAACAGACACAATCCAGGGTCTTGCGCTCCATCTCGACCCAAATAAGTACAAGTTCTAGCACGCGAATATGTGAGCTGATGTCGAACATGCAAGAACATCGCCTGATTACCAGCCAATGATGAAAGCCGTTAACAGACGCGAGAGGACCCACCAATAATGACAATGGTCCTCAAGGTACTACAGGTACAATCCACGGCGTGTGAATAAATGAGCTGACGTCGAACACCCGCAGAATCATCCGATCGGAGGTCAATAATGAAAACCTCTCGTCGAATGCGACGAACCTGCCATTAAGGCATGCAGGCCCCAAGGTACCATCAGGAGTCTCCGGACCAACTTCCTGGATAATGAGTTGAAGTCGACAGGAAGTGATCTTGATCGAAGGTGGGCCATAATGATTCCCACATCATCGACACGAGACAGAGGAACATAATGTTTTGTTGTGAATTAGGATCATATGAGAAACAGAGGAAGGTTGATATTCGCAGAGGCCAACTTCTCTTGAACATATAAACGGCACGGCAATGGACTTGGCAGTATTTGACATCAACAGATCAAAGGTCATGGCGGCGAGGCAGTGAACAGATGAGAGGTCAAAAGAGATTACCCAAACCCATGGAAGCAAAGTGAAACAACGAGATGAGATGTCCCCAACCCGACACGAATGCGGACAAGTGCCATGTTCAAGAGCGACATACTGCCGACGATAACGACGATGGTTCCATTTTTCCCCCACCATTTCTGGCGAGTACCCCAATTATTTTTGATGACAAGCTTGAAGGGGATAGCATATGCTTGTAATATAAGTCCGCCCTTCGGGCGAATCCATCCTAGTGCATTTAACGAGTCCTAGGAAGGAGAAACTCGGAGAACGTCATTACGACGGAATCCAATGTCATCAGGGTTTAACGAGTCTGACAAAGGAAGAACTCGGCGTCTTTTCATGTTTAGAGAGTTTGAAAAGACAACGGAAAAGAAAACTCCATAGGTCCCTTTTCGTAAATAGTTCCCCAGATCCGAAAAGGTAGAAAACAATATCCAGGAAAACCTCCTAGTCGCGATAGGCTAGGGTATTCCTTTTTCGTAATCAATCCAGCCCAGCCCGAAAAAGGGTTAAACTTATACTGGGTGAATGTCGATTCGTGTCCATTTTAACGAGATCGAAACGACAAGGGCCTCGGCAATCTTTTCATATTTAGGGAGTCAGAAAAGAGCTGAAAGATGACTCCAGAGTGACTTTTTCGTGTATTTACCGAGTCCGAAAAAGTGTAAAATACAACTCGTTTCCACCTTTTAAGTCGCAAAAACCTGTCACTGCACATACCCAACAAGCGTAAAATCCATTTTTGACATAACACATGCAAATATTTGACAAGAAATAACTTTTAAAACACATTTTAACGTTGAAAAGTTATAAATACGTCCAATGGTAAAAAATGAAATTACTTTTTACTATTTACCTTGTGGGGAGTAGCAGTGGTCCGTTTGGAGCAGAATCTTCTGACGGCGATTGCGACCGATCCAGGCAACCATTCAGCGTCTCATCTGTGACAGGTAAGAGGCGCTCTCTTCCTCTTTCTTTCCATGTATTTTTTAATGATTTCCCTTAGAAAACCAGCTCTGTAAGGGCATTCTTGAATTTTTAGGGCCGGCCTAAGTGGCGCGGGTATCGGGCACGGACCCGCGCCACTGAGCTCTTTCTATCAAAGGGCCCGCGCCACCGACATTGTAAGAACGATCCTTTGTGCTGTATTAATTCACCCTAAAGAACCTCTGTTATGCCCAAATTTCCCGAATTTTTGAACTGTGAGAAAGATCTAACTAAAAGGTTTTGAATAATGAATGGACTAAACGATCAAAATGGTGATTGAAATGGAAGGAAGCAGGGTGGAGATGAGGGACGAAGCCATGCAAAATGAAAATTGCATGAATGCTCACAAGAGCTGTGGTTTTTAAAAGAAATTCTTCCCTCCGCCATATGCAGAGCTCGGCTGAGCTCCTCCAATATTTGATCAACTTCTCACGGGATGAAAATAATGGGTATTCGGAAAATTAGACTGAATTATTTGGAATTGGAGGTCACAGAGCATTTAACATTCTTTTGGATTAACTCAACGAGGAGTCAGTCTTATGGCTGGGAGGCAGACCATCGAGGATGGAAAATGACAGCGGGTGTGCCAGTGAGGCACAAGCTTGAGAGACAGGAGTAGAAAGGGGTGCTTACATCTGATGTCCCAGGCCATGCGAGAGTGGAAACCTTACACCATTACGCAGAGCTGCTTCCGGATCGCGGGCACATATAGAGACTAGAAAACTAACTCTTACGGCCTCGAATGCATGGGTCCCCCATTTCTTGTAGTGAACACATGGTATACATTAACATGAAAAGGCGATTCACAAAGTGCAAAAGGAAGCAAAGCTAGCAGCGGTTTGGGTAGTTTTATCTTAGGTGAACTACGTGGAACGCATACCAACCTTCGAAGACCAGAGGCCACTAGCAAGCGAGAGCTCAGTACACGAGAGCGAGAATGGCTGTTGGGCGACGATACTTGGTCTTGGAGAGCGAACGCAGATGTCTGGAAGCCGAGTTCTTTCGAGAATTATCTGACAATGATCGTTACGTTGGCCTATCAGGCCGGCTACGAGGGGACAGGATCTCCATGAAGAGTCACGGACGAAAGTGGGTAAGACCTCATATTTTTGATTTTATATTTGAGATTTTTGTTAATACATAGTTGTCTAAACACAAATATACATGCATGCAGATGTAGGACCTGAGAGACCAGCCGGGATGTCTCCCATCTTCCGGAGGACACAGCTCGCCCCTGAGATCCAGGGGGAAGGTGCCGGAGGAGGGGCACTGGTACAGAACCTTGAGGGGATTGTTCATGGGATCCCAAACTATGCCCGACTGTCAGATGTACCACTGGAGTACCAGCGCCATACGGTGGGAGTCCCAAATCGGCTCCACCGAATCCTGAGGCGGCTAGTGCGTGCAGTAACGTGCTATCATGAGCACCATGCTGATTAGTCTCTAGGATTTAGCCACACCTATTTTTTGAGAGACTCAATGTCTCCGGATGTATTAAGACACTTATGTATATTTTTTGAGTTTTATGTGACACACTTCTATGTAAACATTTCGATATCTATATATGCATACCTATTTCTGGATGAGTCTTCTTTACATGTGATGATGATTTATAAATTGCGCAAATGTCTCTCTAACACCAAATTTGCTACTGTATCTGCTAATGCATTCAAATGTCTGGGTATATGATGATATGTAATATATTCAAAATTCCTTTCCAGTAATCGAATACGCAAATACAATCGTAACATGGACGGATTTCTTACCGAATAGTGCCCGTTCAGCTGCAACACTACAAGCTGTGAATCTAGGTACACGAGCAATTCACGGATACCAAGGTTTACTGCCTTGGTTAATAATTCCAACACGGTGCTATATTCCGCGATATTGTTCGTGGTACGTCCTAAACAAACACCTTGTAGGTCGATCAACTCACCAGCAGGATCGTAGATTACCCAGGCTGCAGAAGACAGATTCCTGGTACTGCGGGAGGCACCGTCCGCGAAACCAACAAATGGATGAGTAGACATCTGCACAACCAGGAAGGCCCGATCAGCAGAAAAAGTTTACAAAGCACACCACACCATGCACACAAATGACAATCACGCACCTATGTACACACAAGACGGGCATGCCCCCGGCATGATGTCTCAATTCGAGGCGCATGCCCCCCCAGCTTCAGTCTTATGGAAAATAGAGTGAAGTTTGAAAAAGAGATTTTGAACTAAATCTATCAAAACTCGAATTGGACGTGCTCATGTTTCATTGTTTTAACGAGGTTGACACACTCAAAGGAACTGTCCTCGTTGCATCGTGCTTCATAATTCGAACAGCTCGGTGCAGACTTGAATCTCCCTGGGAGAACAGGTCACACCTACATGAATATCCTCAACAATCCTTGGTTTGACAGAGATGTTGATAGGAACCGTTTGAGTAATGTTACTCAGATTGCCTTCCGAAAAGACCTCATGTGTTAAAATCGGTGTTTGAAGAGGAGGGGAAGGAACCTGAGTAGCATATCGCTCCAGACAATCAGTCATTGCCCCCAAGCTGGGCATAAACGAGGAGCGATGATGTCCATCGCCCCAAGGCAGCTCCTCCAGAGACATAGTCTCAATGATAGCCTCATCTAAAGGAAAAGTCTCTCTAAGAGGATCAGGCGAATCAGCCTGACCAAGCCAGGGGGATTGTGAGTAGACGTCAAGAGCCATGCTCATCGGAGCATGCTGAGGAGGTGGAGGGTCCGATGCAGCAACAATCTCACAGTAGCTGATCTCTACCGGCGTTAAAGGCATGGACTCTCCAAACTCATATACCTGCTCAGGTGTAGGAATCAGCCAGGGGTCATCAGTCCTGGACAACATGTTGACTTGAGCGGTATTCGGTGGCGGCGCAGGGAAAATACCCATGAGGACCGGGTCTTTGAAAAGACCAGGTCCTATGCTGTCTGGTGGATTCGGAATTTGATCCACATACGGCACGTTGTTCTCGGAGCTCGAGGTAAAAAATGACAACTGGTCTACTGTCACAATCTTGCCCTCGTGAGGGAACTTGGTGAATCGAAAGACAGTAGACGGCACGCAGAGCATGGCATGGGTCCAGCTGCGGCCAAGAAGTATGTTGTAGTTGAGTTTAGCGTCAACTACTTCTACTTCCACGTTGACAGTTTTTCCCTGTAATGTAATCGCCAGACTCTCGAGAACTCCCAGGGGTTTAGATTCCCGGCCATCAAATGCCTCAAGGGCGTTGGGAGATGACGATAAAGTTGGGGAACCGATGGCTCTCCAACAAGCGGAGGACATAACACAAGTAGATGCCCCCTCATCTACGACGGCTCTATGAACGTCCAGGCCGTTAATCCTGACTTGAATAATCAAAGCGATTTGATGTGGAAGCCGGGGAGTAAAATTCTCCAGATCAAAGGTGAGAAGGCTCGAATCGGCGGGGTCAATACCACCGATGGCAGACAGCAAAGCCTTCCGTTGTGAAGGACAACTTTGAAGAGCCTCAAGTGCAGACATGGCACATGGCGCCTGGGCCAGATCCTCAACAATACTGTAATGTTGAGCGGCGCGGGCGTTTGGATTATAAGAGGATCTCCGAAGAACACCCTTGGGAGGTGGTTTCACAACGGGTTCGAGAGTCGGTTTTTCAATTTCCAATGAACCAGAAGCAGATGCGGGAGGCGGTCCATCCGCCACAGCCTTCCCGGGTGCCTGCTGCTGATTATTGTAATCCTTGGACCTCGTAGCGATAGTGATAGGTGCATTAGTCTTCATCATGAAAACTTGAGACCCAAACGGTGCGGATGATGAACTTTGTTCGACCATCTGGGTCTGCTGAGATGGAAACGGCTCCTTTAAAACAGCCGGAGTTCCCTTTGAGCCTTTAAGAAGTTGACTGACTTCGGATCGTCTTGGACAATCTTTAGTGTAATGGTCACCTTCACAGATGAGGCAAGGAAATTTCGGCTTACGTTGTGAGCCATCCTCAAACTTGGATTTAGATTCCGGTTTTGGGGCATCGGATCTGGATTTGCCTTTGCCCTTTTTTTTCCCCTTGGAGGATTTGTCCGCAGGATTGGCCTGAACGGCATTTACCTCCGAGGTTTTACCAGAATCGGATGAGGCGGGTTTAGCAGAGGGATCGTTGGAAGAATTAGCCTTCTGCTTCCCATTCGAAGACTTCTTCGAATTTTGAGAAACGGAACCAATGACACCATCCACGGAAGGGGTGGGTTGGGTCTTTTTGGCTCCGGGCCGTGGTGCATCAGGCAGGATGTCATAAAGCGTGCCGGATTGTGAATAAACAAGATCCAAGTACTGGGCACGTGCGATAGCTTTTTCCTCCGTCACACACGCTCCCATTGCGATATCCTGAGCGATTTTGTTCACAAAGGAGGTGGTGAACCAGTGAGTCAAAATCTGATCAGGTATGTGAAACTTGATCAGTCGACGACGGCGCCGCCACTCATGGATGTGATCCGAAATGTGAGTGGCCGAGTCCTGCTTCAGGGAAGACAGGAGGTGCGTCCCGGTCTCATACCGGACTGGTAACTGGAAATGCGTGAGGAAAGCCATAGCTAACGAGTTGAAATCCTGAAAAATACCACGGGACAGCTCTATGTACCACTTGGCAGCAGCTCCTGTTAACGTACGCTGGAAAAGACGCAAACGAACTGAATCGTCTGTCCAAGAGTTAGACGAACACCAGAGGTGATACGTCATCACATGCGCCTGGGGGTCTTCTCCAGATTTGCCCTCAAACTTGGGACAATCTCCTGGTATCTTGGTTGGAACCGGAGGCCAATGTGGGTTGTGAGAAATCGGATCATTGGTCAACTTTGAAACGTCCGGCAAGTCCAAGGTAGCCAGGAACGGCAATGGAGGGTTAATTCCGGTGCCAGTCCCAGAGTCGGTACCCATGCTCCACGGTGGTTGTGAATATCACGCGCGGAGGTTCTGTCCGTAGGATTACGGCGAAGTGAGGGCATAATTCGTATGTGAGCCCGGGTGATTCTTTGGTAACAAAATGTGGGACGTAACGGGGTTGAAGCCACGTTGGCGTGCCCATGCGGCGTTTGGATTTGGGCTGTGAGCATAGTTAGAACCCGGTGGAGGAGGATGATAATACTGAGAGCCTCCGGAGTGGTTATAGTTCGGTTGAGATTGTTCGCAGGATAATAACCACTACGAGGATGAGTGGGCTGCGCGTCGTGGAACCTGCGGGCACAGTCGTAGGCATTTGATGGTTGAGCTGCTGACATTGGTGAAACGGTGGTGAGCGAAGTGAGGCAGAAAATGAAGTGGCTTTGAATGAAACGGAGTTGACGAATGAGGGGGTGGCGAGTTCTTTGGCGTGATTGTAAGTGAGCCCGAGGTTGCACCGAATAAGCTGGTTGGCCTGGAGGCGGGACACCAGGTTGTACCGGATGACCCGGTTGGCCTGGTGGTGGAACAGGACCAGGTGCTTGCTGGAAACCAGTTTGACCTGAAGCAGAACCATAGGGTGGTCCTGACTGATATGCAACGTTAGAGACAGCAGGATACTGCGGTTGCATCGGTAAGGAAGGCTGGATTTGCCCCCCAGGACCATAGGCCGGTCCCTGTTGATACCCCGGCTGAGGCTGAGCAGGTTGACCAGCAGGGTTATAATATGGTCCTTGCGGATTATAGAATGGCCCTTGCTGGCCCGCAGAGTAGCCTTGATTGGGCTGTCCCTGTGGGTCGTACTGATAGCCAGGTTGGCCTGCAGGTTGACCTTGGAAAGGTTGTGCCTGCAAGATCTGAGCCTGGTTGTACGGTAAACCTTGAACATAAAGATAGGCCTCAGGAGCAGGGAGACGCAAAATGTCCCCATGCTCGTCAAGCTGACCCGGAAAACCATACAAGGGGGTGCCGTCTTGTGCATAATGCGAAAAGAAAGACCGATAAGGATCTTGGGGGAGTTGTCCAGCTCCGGCGTTCGGCTGCTGCAAAAACAACCGATACTCCTCCGGAGAGATATTCTCCGGTATAGCAGTAGCTAGATAAATGTCCTCTGGAGTTGGCCCAGATCTAGAAGCAGATGCTGAGGCAACAGCAGAAGAGGCGGCCACACTAACAGTGGGTCGCACGGGAACAGAAGTGACGGGCGTCAAAGGAGACACCCCGGGTGTAGTAGCAGCTGGCCTCGAAGCAGGAGATGATATTCCCATAGAGGCAGCAGCTGAAATAATCTGACCCAGAGATCGGTATCCCTGTGGCAAAGAAGGACCAGCTGACGATGTGGTAGCCGGCTCAGACTCATCTCCCTCAAACAATCTACGAGGGATGCGCTGGTAGTCATCAGACCCGGGAATTTCCTCACCAGAATCACTCATGGTTGATCCTGCCGTTAAATCACGCAGAAGACGGCGAGGACTAGGAGGAAAAGCAGCAGCAAAAAACGGTGAACCCGACGTAAGAGAAAGGAAATCAGCTCCCAATCTCAATTCAGACAGAGGGTCCGAAAAGGGCCAGTGGAAGTCGACTGGCTCTCCAAAGGGTTGCTCGGCGAGGACCGGTCCCCCGTCAGGGAACTCGGAAACAACAGGCTGCTGTGGTTCAATAGAAGGCTCAGAAGCCTCTGAAGAATCGTCCGTGTAAGGACTGCCAGTAGACGAAACTGAGGGTTCCGCCACCGTGACAAAAGACTAGAAGAAGAGAGCACACACACACACGGGCTGAAAATGAATTAAGACACACGATCAAACAGTCACAAGCAATATCTAACCGGGTGTGTAATCGTGGGAGATTGATTTTACGACATTGGAAAATAAACAAATCCTACCGTTTCATGTTTTAAGAGTCAAGAAACGATAAAAAGATGACTCTATCTCTTTCAGAGTTGACACAAGCGTGAAAGGACAAGCGCTTGACGGTCTTTTCAAGTTTAGGGAGTCCGAAAAGACCAAATGACTGCTCAGGAAAAACTAGGCACAAAGGGTGTACCAAATATCCGTGAACTGCAATATACACCTTGGTTTCAAATAATGAAACAGAAATCGACCAAGGACTTTCCGTACGTGCAGGTAGTCTCCCCGAATGCTGTGTTCGGTGTATCACGGGTAAAAGGCGGCAGACTCGGCTTCCTGTGGATAAAGGATTGCAAACCTATAGGGGTCTCCCTTTATATACTCGACAGTACGGGGAGCGCAAGTCCGTACTAGTGCTGTCTAAAGCCAATAGGCGAACGACAGCTGCTAGGTTTAACGACGCCGGAACACGTCTCTAGCCTAGACCTTCTAAATATGTTGCGTTAAGTTCCAATGTTGCCTTAGGTTAATTGAATGAATTTTCCAGTTGATCTTCAATTAAGTTTCAATTTCCAGGCCTTATCGTATGTAGTGTCTCCTAAATGCAAGCTATATGCCACGATGCAACATTTCGTTCGATGAAAACTAGTTAAATGAGAGTCGAGAGCTTTAATACAAACGAAATGAACGGAATACAAACAAGAATGTCTCTAATGCAACTAATGCAATTGCACATTTTTCATTCAAACACTAATCACTAGTGATACGGAAAAGATGACAATTTGCACTAATTAAAAAACAAAAGAGATTATATTTTTTTTTTTTAAATTTTCAATGTCTAATGGCTAATGCGCACTGAAAACAAAAGGAACAATCAGAGAAATGATAACTAAGAGAGCAAAGCAAACAACATTCACTCACCAAGCAAGCAGCCAAATCTCTAAATCGACCCAAAGTCTCTCAAATCGAAGAAAGACTCAAAAACACCCCAATGGACCGTGTGATCTGGGTCCAAAGCAAGGGCAAACGAATCCTGAATGAAAGAACGAACAAACACTCAAAAGACGCAACAAAACAATCAAAGACTGCTAAAAGGGCATGGAGGGTTAAGCAACAAGTCGACAGGACAATCAAGATACCAAAGCTCCCAAGGAGGGCTCGATTCACTATGCCACTAGATGCCCTAGGGCTCAAATCGTGAAACCGATAGATAGAGGCAAACAACCAAAGGATAGCGGTGACTTCCAGTCAAACCAGGCTCCAATGCACTCAAACAATCAGGAAATCAAGAAGAAAAGTATTGGTCAAGCTCAGAAAGCCAAAAATTGAAGAAATTCAAAAAAGTCACGGGGGTGGCGCGACTGTGGCCTTGAAACTAGCGCCAGAGGCCGAGTGGCGCGAGACAGACAAATGCAACACGCGCCAAGTGGCGCGACTGTCAGGTAAAAACCCGCGCCAGTCGAATTCTTCAATGAAAACTAAAAACAAGCTAATCTGAGAAAAAGACCAACACAAGCTAAGCAAACCACAAGGCTAAAATAATGAAAGAACCCAACCCAGAAGGTCCATCAAGCAAGGAGAAACAATCAAAGCGAACCAATCATAAACGAGACAAGGAAAACCGGACGGCTCCCCAGTGGAGTCGCCAATTTGTTGAGAAGGTAAATCCCCTCTGCGGACAGAGGCGATCCCTACTAGCCCAGCAGGGGTCTAGCAACAAACAAACAATGCTATGACGCAGGCTCCTAGTTACGAATGAAAGATTTGGGATAAAAACCTACCTGGATTCCAACGCTCGATCTGAAAAAGAGATGTCCCCGTCCTTCAGTCCTGGCAGATCACAATCCTTCCACGATCTCCGTGGATGAACACCTGCACACAGAAAGAACAAACAGATACAAGCACAGGAACCAGCATACGTAACTAAACATCGGTCAGAAAAGACATTACTCGCATTAACATAATGGAAAAAGGAGTGGAACCATAATCATAGTCATCTATTAAAGTGGTAAACGAATAGAAGTTACAACCAAGTTCTGACGCTGCAGCCTCCTTCGCGCGGGTCTCCGGTTGTCCACGCCTCGCAAAGCTCGCCGGGGGAAAGGGAAACCTCTCCAGAGTCTCGTGACAATGGTCTCCTTGCTCGAATGGGCCTTAAGGGAAAGGAAGGATTCTTTTCGGCACAAAGGCACTTGTGAATAGGAGATGCAAAGCTTCAGCACTTCAAGACTAGCTTGCCATGGATCTGAGCAAGCTTATATAGATGGGGAAGGAGGGAGTTGGGATCCCTATTATTATGGGATTGGCCCTATCAACAAGGAAGGTTCTATAGGAGGTGGCAAAACTACTTCCCTTCCATAGAACTCCCGCAGCCAAACCTCCCAACTCAAGATAGGCAATGGTTGTGAGTTTGTTTGAACTCAACTTCCGCCATCCATATTTAAAGCAGTCCTAAATGGTGCTGAGTCTTGCTCTATGACGAGCGCCAAGTGGCAGAAACCTCTTCTGATTTCCCCAGTGCGCCTTAGTCTTTGAGCTTGTCTACCGTGTGATAAAAAGAGCTGTATTTCATGGATTTTGCAAGGAGATGTCTCAAGGGGAAATGAAGCTCATACTCAGAGGGATGCAATGATGATGTTTTCAGTGCATGACAGTGTTCACAGGTCACATTATGGGTCCTCCATTGTGCGGGGCGGGGAATAGTAGGAGTTGGTGACAAATTCTTGTGTAACACTTTATTTTAGCTTTAGCTAGACATAATAAATAAAGTGAGAAATAGAGGGGTCACCTCACTTTAGTCATCTCACTTTATAAATAAAGTGTTCTTTTCCTAGTAGATGAACGTTGTAACTTAAAGAGGGGGCCTTGGGGGTCCACGTGATTATGATGGGGGGAGGCATCAGGCTGACCCAAGGTAAACTGCGCAGGTCAGAGAAGAGTAAGGAAGCAGTTAAATTTTGGAGGGAATTTGGCATTATAAAAGGAGAGGTTCTCACCTCATCTTGATCATTCATGATTTGATATTCTTATTGATAGCTGGACTCTTGTCTGCTTCAGCACGCCGGTTGTTTAGTCGGTCTGCAGCACTGTTTAGTGCACGAGTGTCTCCGGTCGGAGATCTCACCCTTAGCCTCGGGGGACTTCGCGTGCCGGCCCTGGTAAGGTTTTCTGGTTTCACCCTTAGCTTCGGGGGACTTCGAGTGCCCGCCCTAGTAAGGTTTTTCTGAGTTCCATCTTTCAGTTCCAGCAGTAGAGCAGCAGCAGTTTCTGAAGCATATCTGAGGAGGAGAAAAGCCCTCTTGTGGCTG
>JAXQQM020078058.1:0-14910 GCA_034641835.2 Pinus albicaulis | reverse complement strand
AATATAACCATAAATACAGAGATGCAGCAGAAATAACACTTCATTTCATTAATATCAAAGAACTGAAATTTGCTTACAGACAGAATGGAAATAAAACTAGCTAGGGCACTGGTAGCTATCTCTGAGAAGAGATGTGGTGGCTACGAGGAGCCTACGACGTAGTAGTAGCATGATTCGAGGAGCCTATTTATTTTATGGAGAAACAATGGAGAACCCTAAACATCCAAAAAACCTAACCCTAGGAGATGAAGCACCAAAACTATGGGCCCCGTTTGGGTAAATTGGTGTTTCAACTTCCCAGCGACGTAACTTTGGCATACTATCTCCGTTTGACGCACATGATACATCATTAGAAAGCTCTATACGAGGAATAAAACTTTCACCACGAATATCATTCCGAAGCGAAATGATATTTGATGTAAAACGTCGTTTAGGAGCCTCAAAGCAGCTCCAAAAGTTCGGTTGAGCGCTAAATATTAGGTTATCTTAGAAACAGAAAAACGAAAGAGACAATGGTGGGGGCCCAAGTGGAATAGGTGGGTGTACCAATATCCCTGGTCATTCACTCCCCCATTAGGAAGCAATGGGTACGTGCGTTAAGTTCCTCCATGAGATGAGGAAATTTTGCTGAACTTGGTCCCTGGTGAACCACTTTCTTTGGTGCAAGGATTGGTCGGCTTTGACAACCCGATATAGTTGGATCTTCCATTGGCAAGTCTTCTTGATTTGCATGTCCATTATATAATCTGTGATGGCCTATTCCATGCAGTCTGGGTTTAACTCTGTTGGTGTGATTTGTTCTGCAATGTCTGAGGTGTCCAGTAGAGGTGGGAAGTAAGGACGAAGGCGATCCACATTGAAGACTAGGTGTAGACCAAGGAATGGAGGAATACTAAGCTCAAAGGCATTGTTCCCTATAGCCTTGGTGACGGTGTACAACCCGTATCGGAGCGGGTGAAGCTTGCGGTGGGGTCCAGTGAGGCGCTCCTTCTACAAACGTAGCCATACTTTGTCCCCCACCTAGAAGTTGTGTGGCACCCAGTGTTGATCATGGCGCTGCTTGTACTTTGAATTGGCTACGTAATATCCATGAACTTTGTTGGTGGATATGTGTTGAATGTGCTTGATGAAGCTACTTGCTTTGTCAACTTCAGACTGGACATGAGCTGAATTGGCCTGAGCAGCTGCAAATGGCATGGCTACGTCAATGGGACATAGTGGCTGGAATCCCAAGCCCACCTGAAAGGGGCTATGGCCAATTGAACTGTGGAGAGCCCTATTATAACTATGTTGTACATAGGGGAGGCTCTCAGCCCATGTGCGTGGATGCTTTGAATTGTACATGCGCAGAATGTGTACAATCATTCTGTTGACGACCTCTGTCTGGCCATCTGTTTGGGGATGGAAAGCTGTGGACTTGGTGAGCTTTGTGTCCAACATTGACCAGAGGCTGGACCAAAATGGTGCCGAGGAACCTGCTATCTCGATATGATATGATAGACTGTGGGATCCCAAAGTGCACCCACACTCGTTCAAAGAAGAGTTTAGCAGTGGCTTCTGCTGTGATATTCTTCTTACAGGCCGCCATGATGGCCATCTTCGAGAATCTGTCAACGACCACGAAAACACAGTCATTTCCATTCTTATTAGAAGGCAAGCCCGACATGTAATCCATGGAGATGGATTCCCACGGTCGACTAGGGGTAGGTAGTGGAGTATATAGGCCTTGCTTCTTGATGGTCGGTTTGGCAATGGCACAAGCAGTGCAGGATCTGATGTGCTTCTCGACATCCTTTCGAATGTTCGGCCAATAGAAATACTTCTGTAGTATTGCTACTGTTTTCTCGACCCCGAAATTCCTAGCGACTCGACTGTAGTGTGCTTCCCATATCATCTTGGCACGCTCGCTTGAAGGAACACAAAGGTGTCCCAGGTGACATAAAAGTGCATCTTGGAGGTGAAAATTTGGAACTTGCCTACCCCCCAAGAGTGCCTTGTAAGTGTGGCCAAATTTTGGGTCACTCTCATAGAGAAGCGACCAATCAGAAGTCTCGTGCCCACAAGAGTTGAGCACGGTGGTGAGCGCCACGATCGGTGGTCGGCTGAGGCAGTCTGCAACATTATTGGTGCTACCCTTCTTGTACTTGATGTTCAAATGAAACTTTTGCAGATATGTGGACCACTTCTGATGGCGATCATTCTGCAACTTCCCTTGTGTCTGTATGAACTACAGGGGCCGGTGGTCTGTGTGGATGATTGTTTCCTTCCCCAAAATGTAATGCTTCCATTGTCGACATGCTTGCACAATGGAATACATTTCTTTGTCATAGGTGGGATATTTGCGAACTGTCTCAGACAATGTCTCACTGTGATATGCCACTGGATGTCCCTGTTGAGTAAGAACTGCCCCAATAGCATAGTCAGAGGCATCTGTCTCGATATCAAATGGCTGCTGCAAGTCTGGTAAGGTGAGCACTGGGGCAGAACAGAGGCGATTTTTCAATTCTTTGAACGCCTTCTGTTGAGGTTCCGACCAAAAGAATTTTGCTCTCGCTCCTCCTTTGGTGACTTGACTCAATGGCCAAGTGATAGAGAGAATCCCAACACGAATCTACGGTAGAAATTAGCAAGACCCAGAAAGCTGCGAAGCTCTGTTATAGTGGTTGGGGCTGGCCAATCCCGAATGACTTGGATCTTGGCTGGATCCACATGCACCCCCCTTTAATCAATAATGTATCCCAGATATTGAACCTGGGTCATGCCAAACATGCACTTCTCCAAATTGGCACACAACTTGTGTTGCCACAGTGTTTGGAGGACTTGTCAGATGTGGTGAAGGTGCTCTTCCCAAGTCTGGCTGAAGATCAGAATGTCATCCAAGTACACCACTACAAATGAGTTGGTGAATGGCCGCAAGATTTCATCCATCATCCTCATGAAGGTGGCGGGAGCATTCGTCAACCCGAAAGGCATGACCAGCCATTCGAAAAGGCCTTCCTTGGCTTTGAAGGCAGTCTTCCACACATCGTAGGGTTCAATTGGTACCTGGTGATACCCAGACTTCAGGTCGATCTTGCTGAAATATTTTGCACCTTTGAGTTGGTCCAGAAGGTCATCAATCCGTGGGATTGGGTACCTATTCCGGAAAGTGATCTTGTTCAGCGCCCGATAGTCAATACAAAGTCTCCACGTCCCATCCTTCTTCTGTACCAACACGATCGGGCTCCCACAGGGCGATGAACTTGGTCTGATGTGACCTTTCTGCAACAGCTCCTGAATCTGCCTCTTGATTTCATCATTCTCCAGAACAGAGCGCCGATAGATCGGTCCATTGGGTAGCGACACACCTGGGGTCAGATCAATCGGGTGCTTGACCTGACAGTGCAGAGGAACCCCTGTGGGTGAGGTGAAGATGTCCCCGTACTCCTCCACAACCTTATCCATTTGTTGTTGTCGTGCAGAGGAGCCTTGTCTGGAGGTCATGGCCATAGTCTTCTTCTTGCCCTAGGGGCGGATCATCAGGAAAACGAATTTCCTGGTTTGGGAAATGAGCTTACTGCATTGTTTTGCAGTAACCAAAGAGATAGCGGCAGGAGGTGGTACCTCTGGTATCCTGTACAACTTATTTCCCAAAGTAGCAATAACAGCACGAGGCCGAGACTCATACACAGCATGACGCTTCCACAAGTATGGTTGTCCTAATAATACATCAGAAACATCAATAGGAGCAACGTCACATAATACCTCATCCGTGAAGGGCTTGATGCTATAGGGAAGGCGACACTGCTGGCTGACGCGGAGATCTCGTCCTTAGTGAAGCCACCCGATGGTGTATGGATGTGGGTGAGCTGTGGTCGGCAAGCCCAACCGCTTCACGGCGTCTGCTGAAATGAGGTTCTTTTGGCTCCCATTGTCGACAATGAACTGTACAAGGGAGCCCTTTACCCACATCTGGGAGTGGAAGAGACGTTCCTCCTCCTCTGGATCTTCTGGTTCCTCCTTCTGGACCTTTGTAGTGGCAACAGTGGCGTTGGGCTCCGCATCAATAATCTGTTTCCCCTTTTCATTCCCCTTTTCAGGTTCTGATTCGGAGTCGGAGCATGCATCTAACTTAGAAGCCCTCATCTCGGCCACTAGCGACTGCTTGGCCCGACACTCACTTGTGTTGTGAGTGGAGCTCTTATGGAACTCACACCACTTTCCCGTGTCCTTCTTTGGCTTTGCGGTGCTGTTATTTTCTTGTGGCTTTGATGGGTTGTCTTTAGCCGCCATGCCTTGGCTCTGTCCTTTGTTCTGCGGTTTGGAAGCACCTTTCCCTTGCTTTTGATTCGCAGATCCAAAGTCTCGCTTCTTCTGTTTGAATTTCTGCTCAATCTTGGCAGCATACCGGGATGCCGTACCAAGCGAGGAGATGTCGAGGAACTCCATTTCCTCCTGAATGTATCTGTGCAGACAGCTGCGATACTTTAGCACCAAATGTTTCTCTGAATCTTTGATACCCAACTTTGTGCGCAGGGTATGGAACAGATTCGTCAGCTCATGCACATCTTGATCCCTTTGTTGTCGTAACGTGGCCCATTGTATGTATTTGTCCTCATAGCTCCCCACGGGATAGTATTGTTCCTTGACGGCGTCTCGGAAATAATTCCAAGTTGGTACGACCAAGAACAGAGAGGGTTCTGTCTGGTCCTTGTTCTCACAGTAGGTTTTCCACCAGTCCTTAACATGGGGGGTAGCTTTGAGGAGTGCAAAAATAATCTTCTCCCGGTCTGAAAAGTCATGAACAGAGAAATATCCTTCTAATAGATTCAACCATCTATCTACGGCATCTGCGTCTATTTGACCCTCAAATATGGGAATGTCAAAATTTACTTGTACCTTAAAGGGAGTCGCAACTCCAGAGTGGTTACTGGATGCAGATGCGCCGCCGGTGGGCAGCCGTTGAAGGATCTGAGCAAATTTATCCATCATCGCGTTCCTTTGTTTTTTGAGGGCCTCCTCGAGCAATATTTTGATAGGATCTCCTACTCCCTCATCTTTATTTTCATCCCCCATGGGATAGTATTGTTCCTTGACGGCGTCTCGGAAATAATTCCAAGTTGGTACGACCAAGAACAGAGAGGGTTCTGTCTGGTCCTTGTTCTCACAGTAGGTTTTCCACCAGTCCTTAACATGGGGGGTAGCTTTGAGGAGTGCAAAAATAATCTTCTCCCGGTCTGAAAAGTCATGAACAGAGAAATATCCTTCTAATAGATTCAACCACCTATCTACGGAATCTACGTCTATTTGACCTTCAAATATCAGAATGTCAAAATTTACTTGTACCTTAAAAGGAGTCACACCTCCAGATTGGCTGCTGGATGCATATGCGCCGCCGGTGGGAAGCCGTTGAAGGATCTGAGCAAATTTATCCATCATCGCGTTCCTTTGTTTTTTGAGGGCCTCCTCGAGCAATATTTTGATAGGATCTCCTACTCCCTCATCTTTATTTTCATCCCCCATGGGCGTCCGTCGAGGTTTGCGAGGCTGATCTTGCAAAGGTTCCACCAGATCAAGCCCTATCTCCTTATACCCCAACCTCGTTGGGGACATGCAAAGAAGGATCGAGAAAAAGTAGACTGCTTTGATACCACTGATCCAGATTTATGCAGGAACACAATAGAGTAAACATATAACCATAAATAGAGAGATGTAGCGGAAATAACACTTCATTTCATTAATATCAAAGAACTGAAATTTGCTTACAGACAGAATGGAAATAAAACTAGCTAGGGTGCTAGTAGCTATCTCTGAGAAGAGATGTGGCGGCTACAAGCCTCTGAACTGAGTTCCAATGAGGCTCGAGGGCCTATTTATTATTGAGAAACAATGGAGAACCCTAAACATCCAAAAACCTAACCTTAGGAGATGAAGCGGCAATACTATGGGCCCTGTTTGGGTAAATTGGTGTTTCAACTTCCCAGGGACGTAACTTTGGCATACTATCTCCGTTTGACGCACATGATACATCATTAGAAAGCTCTATCCAAGGAATAAAACTTTCGCCATGAATATCATTCCAAAACAGAATGATATTCGATGCCCAAAAAACGTTGTTTAGGGCCTCAAAACGGCTCCGGAAGTTCAGGACCCAAAAAAAACTGCTAAAAATAGTAAGTTATGCCGAACCTGAAAAAAATGAAAGAGAAAATGGTGGGGGTCCAAGTGGAATAGGCAGGTGGCCACCAATATCCACCTGGATCACATTAGAAGGCCTCCCATTCCTCTAAAATACTGGAAGATTCGAGTCAATTCAATAGAATTTTCTAAATTTTGCACAAAGCAGGCACGAACCGCCCTCTTTTTTGACGGGGCAGCAAAAGGAAATCCAAAAATTTTAGGAGCAGGTGGAGTTGTCAAAACTGCAGAATGTAGGACTGAGCTCAATTATGCCTGGGGTGTGGGCCACAACACCAGCATTCAAGCCGAAGCACTAGCTCTCCTCCAAGGACTCAAGCAACTCAAATATCTTGGTATCAAAGAAGCAAATGTCTTTGGTGATTCCTAGTCCATAATTAAATCTATTGTGGACAGTTCTTCACCTTCAGATTTAAGATTATCAATATTGATGACCAGAATTAGATCACTGTCGAATTCCTTTCAGAGCTTGAATTTGTTTCACGTAAAGAGAGAAAACAATAAAGATGCTGATGCTGAAGCCAACAAAGTTGTTCTCCTCTCCCTCGGAGTCCTCCTAAGAGATGGAGACGTAGGCTGGGACCCCATACCTTAGTTTTCTAGTTGATATGTTCTGCTGTCTATTATTGAAGCAATTTGTTTGCATCTATAAATTTGGGAAGATTGAGGAGTTCAGCCGTATTATTGTTTGTAAAAATCGTTGGCTTATAAGTGTAAAGGCTATGTTGTTCCCAGCCGGAGAGAAAAACAGGGCATTGACCTTGCTTCTTGTAATCTAAATTGAGGCATTACTGCTAGGAAATCAATATATCGCACTAACCATTTCTGTTAAAAAATAATAATAATAATAATACGAATTTTTGTAACATAATAAAGTTTAGAAAATAATGAAAATAAGTTCATGTACTTTAGAATTATCATTATTTTATTATGATCTTACATACAAAAAAAAAACTTTATACAGTCTGGTGCGCTTATCATCATAACACACACCAGTGTGTCGTATTACGAAGACGCACTAGTGCTTCACAACTCTTCCGCACTAGTAACGAATAAACGCAAATAAAAAAAACGCAACTCTATTTTATTTAAGTGAAAGAAATGACAATTTGAATAATGGGTGGAAAAATATTTTCGAAAATCTAATTTCATAAAATAATTCTTTAAATACTAAACACTTTTCATTATTTCACTATTTTTGCTAAAATTTTCAGTCAGATATTTGCAAGAGACAGACCTGGAGAAAGAGAGAATAAGGGCACTGTGGAGCAGCGAAATACGTTCGAACATAAGTATTCAGAAAATTAGAAACCAAACCTCTGGTGATTCAAACCCTGTATCATAGAATTTCAAACCATCTCGTGATTAAATTTGATTATTTTTTTTATTTTTTTCTGCAGTTTTTTTACTTTTTTTCTGCAGTTTTATCCATTTCTACCCTAAACCCTTCATTTTTTGTTTTTGACATTTCTTCTCCCTATTTCTGTGATTTCATAATTAGGGTTTTTCATTTTATATTGATGTCCAACCCACGGGACGACTTTCATAGTCAGATCCCAATCCATTTGGCCATTACGTGAATTTTTGGAAAAAATGGATTTTTCTTTATTGGTGTGCCCTGCGTACGCTACCACACCGATGCGCTGTATTATATAGCGCACCATGCAAGTACTGTGTAGTAAAAAAATTGAAAACATTTTTTCTAAATCCATGCACCATATCTGAAATAGAGCACCAATGCTCCATTTAACGAGGATAGCACCGTACAATGTATTACACCGTTTTTGCGGTGCGTTTATAATAACCCATGCAATGTACGGTATATTACACTGTTTTTGTGGTGCGTTTATAATACCCAACGCACCGTGGTCTATTATACTGTTTTGCGGTGAGTTTTTAATATCCCCACACACCAGCTGCGGTGCGTACCTCATGAAAGGTGCACCAATGTCTTGAGATTTATTTTCTACTTGAAAAGTTGAGAATTTATTTATAATATATTAATGAATGATATGGTGTAGGTTTCAGATTGATAAAGAAATGACTGACAAGAGATCAAGTAACAAAAATACTGTTAACACATCAAGAAAAACAAAAAAGGAAAGTTCTTTATAAAATTTTTATAAAAAATATTATTTCTGAACTATATGTAAGCTTAACTAATATGTATTGTTTACTATGTATCATTCAAAGCCACAAAATGAAGAAGCTCGATATGATTATTTCTGATCTAGGACCAGAAGAGTGTAAAAGTTTAATGGAAAAATTGCAAAAGGATGAATCAGGTGAATGAAAAAATACTATCGATCCAATATGAGTTTCTTTTTTTAATTATCATTAATAATATACTTAAAATTATTAGATAACATGTGTCAAACAGTCTACTAATTCACATCTGTTTAATGTTCTACAGGGACCAACAACTCAGAAAAGGAACGTTGTTATAAGAAAAGAAAAAAATAGAACATGCAAATGAAAATGAATTGCTCCTTAGCTCATCTAGAGTGGTGCTGGAAGTTAACGAAAGGGGGAAAAACTTTTACAAAATTTTGAGGGATCTAGTGGAACGAATGTAATTAGACGTTCTTTCCACTTACAATTCAAAAATCAATCCAATGTTTCCAAGAACCAAATTTTATCTAAACTACAGGAAGAGTTTCCAGAGAATTGGTTAATGAGACATGTCAGAATTTTAATAGAAAAAACGTATAACAACAAAAAATAAGGAATGAAAAAGTAATATTCCTTTAAATGTTTGTCTAGAATTATTTATAAATATCACTTTTGTTACATTTAATTTTCATATATCAATATAAAAATTAAATATTTTATTGTCATGTTAAATTTTCAAGAATATTATGAAAATCTCAAAAGATGAATGAGCTGATATCAGAAATATGCCAGTAGGAATGTCCAAAAGGGTGTACAAGGAGATGGTCAAAGAAATGAACAAAATTTCATCGCAAGAGGAGCCATCTCAACAACAACTTGCTTCAAATGTAATATGTAATCATTGAATTTTTTGATCAATAGGTACAATAAATAAACAATTTAGCATTAAATATTAATTTTCAAGAATTTTCTTGTAGAAAAGAAAAGAAAATGGAGCCCATTCAGCACATAAAATAGGACAACAAGGAAGAAAATGGTTGATATCTAAGTTTATGAGTAATTTTTACTTCCTTATAACAACTTAACTAGATTTCATTTTTGTATTTTTTAAGTTGTTTTACAAAAATCATCATTGAATGTCTTCAAACAGGTGCTAACATACAAATAAGAACCATCAGACGAATTGATTGAAATTGGGGTAAATATGGGTTGTGAGTATATGTTGGCATATCAAAATTTATTTGTGGAATTTGTAAGCATTTATCGATCTTGTTTTACTTAACTCCGTCTATAATTAATAGAACAAAAACATCTTTTATATTAAATATATGATTTGTTACGGGGTATAAAACTTGTAGGAAACAAAGTATGGAACTGTGCCAATAGATGAAATTTTGAAATATGGCATGGTACATGGTTTTGAAAGAATGTGTATAGTTTATGAGTCGATTGTTGCTATGGTACGTCATTTTTCTTTTCGATTTACATTGATGTATATTATTTAATATTGCAATTTTCATTATTATCACTAATATATATACACTCATTTCAGTTTTTTTTTATGTTTGTAGATGGAAGGTGAAGAAGAAGAAAACAATCAACACCATGAACAAAACATTCCTGAAAATAACCAAAGTCATGGAAGTAGCTCTAGCAGTGACAACAGTTCAAGCGAAGAATGATGATCACTATGTTTGGATATCAAATCAAGGCTGTTTATTTTTTGAAATATGTCTGTGAAATTAGACTTAGTGTCCCAATTGAAAGACAAAGGGATATGAATAACTGTCCCATTTTATATGATAAATAATTTCTTATTCATATATCTATATATCTATATCTATATATATATATATATATATATATATATATATATATCATCATAAAATATGTTTTAATTTATTCTATTTCGTTCTCCATTTTCATTCTCAAATGCACTAATAAAAATTTAATTCATATGAATATTGTTATAAGATATATATGTGTCGACTTTTGATGAATAATGAATTTTAAAAAACCACAATAATTATGATATGATATAACAAGTTAATCCAAAGAGCACATTCAAATGCCTTAATAAAAATGTAATTAATATGAATATTGTTATAATATGTGTCAACTTTTGATGAATAATGAATTTAAAACAATCAAAATAATTGGATTGTCACAGGTCTATGTTTCTAAAAAGAAAAAATGAAAACCGGTGCGTGTCAGTCACTGTCGACCAGTGAATTTATGCGTCTATACACACCGGTGCCATTGTACGATCCATGGGCACCGCAAAAATACCGATACCAGTTATAAATATCGGTGTGTTTGTGTGATACTGTGTACCAGGGTGTATGTGTAACTATAAGCACCGGTGCATTTTTATGATTAATGGGCACTGCACGAATACCGATACCAATTATAAATCTCGGTGCCTTTCTGTGATATGACGCACCTGTGCGTTGATACAACCTATGGGCACCGCACAAGTCCCAAGACCAATTAGAATGTCCATGTGCGTTGTATGACCAACACTACGCTCGGTGCGTTTTTACACGTAAACGTCCTGGTGCATTCATTCGACTAAGATAGCTCGGGGTGCCGTCTTGATGTATGCACTGGTGCGTTAAATCCAGAGTAGCACACTGATGAAAAAACATCTGTAATAACCTCCGACCACTCATTTTTTTGAGTTGTGTTTAATTTCTGTTAAAAGCTCCGCAAAAACCTCCGTAACCATAAACAGATGTTGTAGAATTTTTTTTTTGACAATTTTGGCCAATTTTATAACACTAAAAACCTCGTTTATAACCTCTGCTAGAGGGTATTTTCCTTGTAGTGAAATGATCAAAATTTTGAGATGCAACCGTAGAATCTGAAACAACAACTTGATATGCTTGTTTAACAGGGCTAAGCGACATAACATCACTAAATCGCTCAATATTATCAGGATTGGGTATGATCCAAGGGTCGTGATGAGACATGATCATATTAAACGAAGCGGTACTGGAGGGAGGAGGAAGGGAAAAAGATCCTATTAAAGAGGAGTCTTTGAAAAGACCCACTCCAACACTTTCATAAGGTATGGTTGACTTCGCAACACAAGGCACATTTCCGGTCGAAGAATTGCCTAAAAATAAAGCTAGCTGGTCGACCATGACAATATTTCGTTGATGGGGAAAGTGAATCACGTGAAATAAAGTATAGAATACACAAACCATTGCGTTTTTCCAACTTAGACCAAGGAGGATGTTTTAATTGAGAGGTAGATCGACAACTTCGACCTCCATGTTAACAATTTCTCCTTCCAAATGAATTGGTAGGGCATTGAGAATACCATATGGGAAAACACCTTTACCATTAAAAGCTTCCAAAGTATTAGGGGAACGGTTGAGAGGAGGAGAGCCAAGGTCTTTCCAGCATGCGATAAAAATAATATAGGTGGAAGCACCTTCATAAAAAAAAATCCGACAAATGGTCTTAACCAGAACCAAAAATTGAATAAAAAGAGAAAGTTGAGGAAGCAAGCAAGGAACATGGTTTTTGAGATAAAAGGTAATAAAATTGGAATCTTTGGGATAAATTTTCCCTATAGCAGACATCAAAGACTTCTTCCATGACGGGCATGTCTGAAGGACTTCCAACGTCAACATCGCCGAAAGTTCCTAAGCGAAGTCTTCTACAATATTGTAATACTGTTCAACTCGGATGTTCAGATTGTAAGATGATTTCTGAAGAACAACTTTGGGGGGTGGTCAGATCATGGATTCAATGCTAGGTTTCTCGATATGGAGAGGACAAAAAATTGGGTGGAGTGGAGGAAGAAGGTATGTCAACAAAATCTTTATCTGCCATGGATTTCTTAGGAGTAGGGTAATATTTAGATCTGGTGGCCACATTGATAGGTTATGTACCACTTGTAAATACTTGGGAACTACCAGAGGTTTGTCCCAGAGATTGATCTATGAGTTGTGTCTGATGTGATGGAAAATACTCCTTCAATACTGTTGGAATCCCAGAGGTGCATTTGAGAAGATGACTTACTTTGATATGCCAGGGGAAATTCTTGGTATAATGATCCTCATAAGAGATAAGACAAGGAAAATTCGGCTTTATTTTCGATGAATCATCAACAAATGAATTGGGTGAATACTATTTAGGGGTGTCTATTTTGGATTTACCTTTACCTTTTTTCTTACCCTTCAAGGATTTGTCTTGTAATATTCCAAAATGAAAAAGACAGGAATATAGAACATGTGCAGCATTCCAAACTAAGTAAAATAGGAATATAGCACTAAAGTCTAGAAAATGGAAAAAATGTGCTGCAACTGGAAATTACATTAAGACATCATAATCATGAGTAGTAAATAGCTGAGTCATATCATTAATTTTCAAAAATAATTTAAGTACACAGTGCTCCAAAAGGAATGCACCGAAGCCACAAGATGGTTGAAATACACTAAAGAAATCTAGCACTCGAAGGTATACCTGTTGCTACTATGAAGAAAATATATGTGCAAGAGGTTGCACAAGTTCTCAGAATGATCTAGGATTTTAACCACAAACTCTACTCTAAAAGCCCAGAAAAACTCAGAAATAAGTTGGCTAGATTCTAAGTTTGTATTTTCAGCCCTTTTTGGGTTGCCCGCTGCACCCCTGCTAACTAACTTACGCACTCCTTGGGAATGACTACTGATATGGGGCTGAAGAAATGATCTATAAGCTGAAATAACACACAATCAGCTTAATAGATGAAGGGATAATCCCCTCACTAGAAAATAGGGTCAAGAACATGGATACTTGACCTCCCACTGCAACTGCACTGCAAAATAACGTAGTTTCTGAAGGAGACTGTGCTGTGGGTGAATGTTGTTGCTTGGAATGATTTAGGATGGTGGATTGAAGCTCTAATCACTTCCTTACTAGCCTCCTGGATGAAGGGTTGCTCCCTCCACTGGAAAACAAGCTCAGAAGTTGGGTTTCTCAACCCTCCACTACTGCAACCCTACAACACAACACAATCTTGAAGGAGACTGTGTTGGGAATAATGGCTAAAGCTTGGCCAAATGGAAGATAGTGGAAGTTAATATCAATATACCTCTCCTGAGTAGGCACTCGAAGTCCCACGAGGATGAGGGCGGGATTCCTGCTAGGGAACACCCTTCTTCTAAAAAACACAATAGACTTTGCTAAACACCTGAAGCATGCAAATAGTCATACAATACCACAAAATCAATAATCCAAATCATGTCTTCTATGGCTTCCATCCTCTTCCTTTTATGCTTGGTGAACTTCCTTACCCTGGGTCCCACTCATTAAAGGAGTTACTCTCATGCATACCCTCCTCCTTAATGATTGTGATGTCCTCCATTAATCCTCCACTATCTCCATAACTTTGTTGATTTGGTTAACATTGACCTTGTCCACATGCTTTAGCCCATGTTCCCACCTCAAGGTGGTTTAGTTAGCTAATACAATGATCCACATTCACATGATAAGTGGTTTAATTCCTACTAAAGAGATTTATGGGTCTCCCTACCCACTTATTCATCTATCTAAATGACAAAATAAAAAATTAATATTCCAATTAGCTGCAAGCTAATTTTGGAATATTGCAGTCCTCCCCTCCCAAATGTTAGTCCTCAATAAACTGCAAGGATAGACACTGTAAAGCCTCCTCTCCTCCTCATGTAGCATCCTCATCTGATAAGATCCTCCACTAAACAAGATTCTCTCTCATCAATCTGTTCCCTAGTTTCTCTTCCCAAGTGTACAAGTTAGCCGTTGGTGGTAAACCCAAATGGCTCTCATCATGAAGAAGTGGGATATACATGGAGGAAAATATATGCCATCTAGAGGCCTTCTTGAGGCATGGAATTTGAAAAATTTTGGGAACCTTCATTCCCATGTGAAGCTCCAATCCCAAGCTATCATCCAAACAAAATGGGTCACCCTCCAAAGGGTAACTCATAGAAAAACTCCTCCATATCTTTCTCCTGCAATATAGATGGGTTGTATGGCTGAACATGATGGACCAAATTGTCCATCCCATGCTGTCTTTCCCTCTACTTATGATATGTGTATATCTGCTACTGATTTTGGGCTGCAATAATGTTTCTCTCAAGAGGAAAAAGGACAACCGGATTCTCAAAGATCCACCCTTTGGTTCTATGAACCTTGCTTGCCCAAGATATTCCACATATAGTGAATAGGAAATCATCACAATATGGAATCCAAATGAGAAATATACTGAGTGTTATGTGAAGTGCTTGATGGTACCAATAGTTTCCCAAGTGGATGCAACGCACATTTTCTACCTGTTGTTTCAGAACATAATGTGGAAAGTTGTCTCCCAACCATTTTCTAGTTGTGCATGTTTGCTCATCTACTAGAAGGTAGTAAATGGAATTGTGTATCAACTGAGCATACCAATAATATTATAATACTTGCCCAAATCCACACAAGAAATGACTATCTCCATCACTGATGTTGGTCTCAAAAGGACCATGAAGCCCAAATAAAGGCTTGCCCTCTTGTGGAGCAATGCACTGTATATAAATGGAAAGAGAATGCAAATACTTTTTTAGATGATCAATAAGTACAAAAATACAAATCTTACCATGTACTGTGAGT
>JAXQQM020059386.1:0-41300 GCA_034641835.2 Pinus albicaulis | reverse complement strand
ATTTATTCCTCTCCTAGGTGAAAGTAGCAAAATTTAATGTTCCAAATTGCTATATGCAAATTTGGGAACATTACACATCAACAACTGAGAAGATTACTAAAAAGAAGAAGAAGTTGAACCTAAGGAAGAACTGCCAAAATAAAGAACGATTAAGATATTCATGGCATTAAGCACAAGACAAATATTGGAAGTTCCCATGTACAAGGGAAACATAAAGGTTGAAGAGGTAATTGATTAGATCAATTCCATGGATATACATTTTGACTATGAGAATGTAGCTTAGGAGAAGAAAGTGAAATATGCAGTGACCGGGTTGAAAGAACATGGCTCATTATGGTGGGATGATGTACAAGAAAAGAGGAGGAATAAATTAAATAACAAGATTACCAGCTAGGATTGGATGGTGGTGAAATTAAAGGTAAATTTATTACCCAAGACAATAAGTTAAATCCTTTTAGACAAATGAAAAATACCCAACATAAATTGATGTATGTAAAATAACATAAGATAAGAATAAGGGATGATCATGTAGAAGAATATACTGTACATGTAGAAAGATATATTAATGGTTGAGATATGAAATTCAATATGAGCTTGGTATTGTCTAAAAAATTATTGAAGAAGCATACTAGGTAGCTCTAAAGATGAAGGGGAAATTAGAAAGGAAACAATTCCAAAGAGGAAGAGGTCAAAATAAAACCATAAGTAGAAGCCCATTAAGCAGAGAACAATCAAGTGGTTGAGGAAGTTTTTCATTTAAAAAATAAGAAGGTAGTGGTTCCTATCATCTAGAGAAATCATTAAGAGGAGGATATTTCAGAGGAAAAATACCATATCAAAGAGGTAGAGGAAAAAATTTTGCTATTAGATGTTACACATGTAATAAAATCGGCCACAAATCTAATTAATGTCTAGATAATTATTCTTTAAATCAGGAAATTATACAAATTTCTCAATGTGATGTAGAAAGTGAAAAATCATCTCTGCATGTGTTGATATTGCAACAAGATGATAAGCTTAGTGGAAAGGAGTCGCCTTCACTAAGTGGGCCCGCAGGCTATTTTTGGCGCAAAGTCTATTTTTAGACATATGGATCATGTTCTATGAGTTGCAGGATGCTATTTGTGGAAGGTTTGTCAAGTTGGAAAAAATATATGGACTTCTATTTTTAGACATATTGGGAAAAATCTATTTTATATTGCCAGTCTAAAAATAGATATGTCGAATATTATTAGCTCTTAATAATATTTGGACTCTAAACATTATCTTATTCTCTTGGAGCACTTCAGTAAAGTGCATAGATGTGGCACATGAGCTGACAGAAGGAATCACGCTATTCTTGAGGGTTAAGTGGAGCTATTGCATGGATACTTTAGTTAGAACTCATGTGACAGAGTTTGGTGGAGTTGATTGAGGAGTTAATGGAGTTGTGTTCAGTTTAACTAATCTAAACATAGTTGAGCTATTTGTATCTAGTTTAACTAATTGATACAATTAATGAGAGTGGTGTGAATTAATTATTAATTAATTCACTAATTATAAAACTCATTAATCAACTAAATAATACATCGCCAATGCATGGACAGCTTCAAGGAGACCAAGCAGAAGATAGGTGAAAAGATAAAAGTTAACTATCAAGTGGCAAAAGATTGGAGCATGTGTTTTGCTAGATCTAGCTTGATAGTGTGTAGCAATTCGTGCTGAGAGATTGTGAGGAGCTTTGTACTATGATTTTTAGATGATCTCCATGACATATAATATACAGATAGTTGGGGTTTTCAACTTTAAGCTTTCCCATTAAATACTGTGTTCATATGTGTGATTTTTTATGGTTTGAATGTGCGCATGCAATTGATTTTATTTATGCATGTAATGATCAATGGTAGAAGAGATTATGTATTATGCATGAAGCTAAAATAGTGTGTGATCAGGAGAATATCAGTGAATAATATATTAGTTATTCAAATTTCTACATTGTATCGGAGCGATATTGATCATTGGAGAAATTGCAAAACATCAAGCAACTTGAGTTTTGTGCTGGTGGAATTCGAATTTGCAACAGTGTTTTTTTGGTGTCGAAGTTGAGATGTCTTTCAACGGATTATGATTGGAGTATGCCCTTGAGGGCAGCTTGAATTATATTGCATGGAAGGACAAGATGGAGGCAGTGCTAGATGACAATGGGTTGAAGGAGTTCATAGATGCAAAAATTCCAAAGCCTACTTCTACTGATGCTGTCATACATGACGCATGGCAAAAGAAGACAAAAAAGTGTCGAAGGATTCTGTTGGAGGGCTTGAAGGATCACATAGTATCCAGCCTTCATGGTAAGGCTTCTCCATTCTTGATGTGGAAAGCCATGATAGATTTATTCCAAAGCAAGAGTGACCAAAGGAAGTTGGCGCTCAAGGATAAACTCATAAACATAAATATGGAGAAAGGTGATAGTATGCCCAAGTACCTCATGAAGTTCACCCAATGCAGGGATGAGCTGGGAAGTGTGGGGGTGACTTAATATGACAAGGAATTGGTGAGCTTGGCTCTCCTTGGGCTTCCTAAGAGTTGGCATTCCTGTCAAGACTCTGTCAATGGTTGGGAGAAATTGCCAGGATGGGAGCGACTTTGGTCGGATCTTGTGCAAGAGGAGATAAGGCGGACTACCAGGGACAAATCTTCATCAAAGAACTCTGATGAAGAGAATTGCACTTTGGCTGCCAAAGAAAAGAAAGGGAAGAGCAAGAAAGCTTCTCATTCCGGTGCGAAAGGAAAGAAGCAGGACATGTCCAAGGTGAAGTGCTTTAACGTCACTCAACATGGACATTATGCCACTAGTTGTCCACAAAAGAAGAAACAATCAAGTCATTGATCTGGTACCGGAGAGGCCTTAGCCTCAGCTGAGCTGATTTTTTCTCTCGATCGCATGCTTGGTCTCAAGTGTTATGGGTTTAGTGTGGTTTCTTGACAGTGGTGCGTCTTTTCTTATGACAGGAGATCGAGATTTGTTTATTGATCTGGATGAGAAAGATCTTGGAGTGCACATGGAGATGGGCGATGATGGTAGATACAGTGCGACTGGTATCGGTTCCATTTCCTTTGAGAGGGAGTCTGGTAAACCCTTTGTATTGAAGGAAGTGATGCATGTTCTAGGATTGAAGAAGAATCTGATCTCTGTGGTGATGTTAGAAGACAAGGGATATGATGTTGTCTTATGGTGGAAAGATTTCCCGCGTTAGCAAGCAACCTGGGTGAGACCCGCAGGATAGGGGTTCAAGTCAAGAACCTTTATCAGTTGCAAGTAGATGGCTGCGCAGCAATGGCATGCAAGGCGGGAGAAGTGGTGAGCCGGGATGATGAGGGCGAACTGTGGCACAGGAGATTGGGCCACCTTCACCATGGAGCTTTGAAAATACTGCAGCATATTTCTACTGGGCTTCCTAAGGGCACTCTTGCGCAGTCAGATCAGTGCAAGGGGTGTACTTTAGGGAAGTATGTGAAAGCCACCTTTCACGAGAAGGATAGTCGCGCCACGACGATACTTGAGAGAGTTCACACAGACGTGTGTGGTCCTTTCTCAGTTGCTTCGACAGCAAAGCACAGGTATTATGTGATCTTTGTTGATGATTTCTCTCGAAAGGGCTGGATCTTCTTCATGCAGAAGAAGAGCAAGACATACTCAAAGTTCTGTGAGTTCAAGGTGCTGGTTGATAAGGAATTGGGGAAGTAGGTGAAGGCTCTTAGGAGCGACAATGGTGGTGAATTCATCTCTGGCGAATTCAAGGACTTTTGTAGCGCAGAAGGAATTCAAAGAGAGCTCATAGCACCTCATAACCCACAATGCAATGGGGGTTGTTGAAGAATGGGGGTTGTTGAGCGAAATAACAAAACGATCGTGTGTTACACTAAGATGTTGTATGACTGTGGCCTCTTCCATACACTTGTGGGTTGAGGCATGAGATAATCGCATTATATGTGCAACCATCGTATTCCCTGCAGGATACTTGGCATGAGTACACCCGAGGAGGCATTTTCCTGGAAAGAAGTCTGATATTTCCCATTTGAGGATTTTGGCTTTTTTGGCTCACCGTTTACATTCATGTGACGAAGCATGCCAAGAAGAAGCTGGAGCGACCGTGCAGGTTGGGATATTTGTGGGGTACACTGATACGCCCCACAACTATTGTGTGTATTTTCCAGATAGTCGCAAGACTGTTGTGTGACGGGATATAAAATTTCAAGAGGAGAAAGCCATGAAGTGTTCGCTTGAGAGGGAGCCACACTTGCATGTAGATGAGGAGCTATTAGTTCCTAAGGATGAGCCTCAGGATGTGGATCAGCCACAAGAGGAGGTTCATGGAGTGGAAGAGACCACTCATGCAGCGCCAACCATCAGAGGGTGGAAGCGCACTTCAGAAGCTGAGCAACTGGCTCAAGATGCAGAAAGGATTGTAGGAGCACCTACATCACAATGCAGACAGAGACAATCACCTGATCGGTATACTGGATACATGGCTCTTATGAGCAATTGTATCGTGACAGAGCCATCCTCTTTCGAGGAAGCTGTGGAGGATCCCGCATGGCTAGATGCCATGGTGGAAGAGTATGATTCGACTGTTAGAAACAGTGCATGGGAGATTGTCCCAAGGCCGGAAGGGAAATCAGTGGTGGGTTCGAGATGGATCTACAAAGTGAAGCAAGCAACTGACGGGACTGTGGAGAAGTACAAGGAAAGATTTGTTGCCCAAGGCTTCTCACAGATTGAGGGGATCGATTATGAGGAGACCTTTGCACTTGTCGCAAAGTATTCTTCCATACGGACGATTTTTTATCTCTCAGCGCAGATGGGGTGGCACATTCATCAGATGGATGTGAAGACTGCGTTCCTCAACTGAGTCATTGAGAGGAGGTGTACATAGAGAAACCCGAAGGTTTCGAGATCTTCAGCAGCGAGTCACATGTGTGCAGGCTCAAGAGAGCGTTGTATGGGTTGAAACAAGAAACTCGTGCTTGGTACACATGGATAGACAGTTATTTCATCGGACTTGGATTCTCCAAGAGTGAGGCTGATCCTAACCTATACCAAATTGTGGTGGAGGGTAAGTTGCTGATCATTGTACTTTATGTAGATGATTTGATTTTGACAGGTGATGAGCTGTTATACACTCATGCAAGGCTGATCTTGCAAAGGAGTTTGAGATGAAGGACTTGGGCATCCTTCATTATTTCCTGGGATTGGAAATTTGGCAGCGCAGTGATGGACTATTTGTTTCTCAAGGCAAGTATGCCCGGGAGATATTGGAGAAGTTCAACATGCATGGCTGCAAGCCTGTTGATACTCCTCTTCCTGGTGGATGGAGGAAGGAGGATGCTACTTCGGCGGAGGTAGTGGATGCCACTGTTTATCGACAGTTGGTGGGGTCGCTTATGTATCTGGTCAATACATGACCCGACATATGCTATGCAGTTAACCAGCTTTCACAAGCTATGGTTAAGCCTACCAAGCTCTTTTGGAAGGCGGGGAAGCATGTATTGAGATATCTCAGAGGCACATCGGGATATGGATCATGGTACAGATAGGAGGATGAGTTGAGGCGGCATGGCTTCATGGATCGGTATCATCATATCAGAGATTGTGTGCAGCGGAAGATCATGTTACTTTCATACATTCCCACGGAGGATCAGGATGTTGATATCTTGACGAAGGCGCTCACCAGGAGAAAATTCGAATACCACAGAGGTAGGATAGGGGTGGAAGATAATCCTTATCTTGTTGAGAGGGAGTGTTGAGATTGCAACAAGATGATGAGCTTAGTGGAAAGAAGTCGCCTTCACTAAGTGGGCCCGCAGGCTATTTTTGGCGCAAAGTCTATTTTTAGACATATGGATCATATTCTATGAGTTGCGGGATGTTATTTGTGGATGGTTGGTCAAGTTTGAAAAATAGATGGACTTCTATTTTTAGACATATTGGGCGGAATCTATTTTTAGATTGCCAGTCTAAAAATAGATATGTCGAATATTATTAGCTCTTAATAATATTTGGACTATAAACATTATCTTATTCTCTTGGAGCACTTCAGTTAAGTGCACAGATGTGGCACAGGAGCTGACAGAAGGAATTACGCTATTCCTAAGGGTTAAGTGGAGCTATTGCATGGATACTTCAGTTAGAACTCATGTGACAGAGTTTGGTGGAGTTTATTGAGGAGTTAATGGAGTTGTGTTCAGTTTAACTAATCTAAACATAGTTGAGCTATTTGTATCTAGTTTAACTGATTGATACAATTAGTGAGAGTGGTGTGAATTAATTATTAATTAATTCACTAATTATAAAATCATTAATCAACTAAATAATACATCATTTAACTTCAGTGCATGGATAGTTTCAGTGGAGACCAGTGCAAAGATAGGTGAAAGAGCAGGTTAACTATCAAGTGGCAAAAAGATTGGAGCATGTGATTTTCTAGATCTAGCTTGATAGTGTGTAGAAATTCGAGTTTGTGCTGAGAGCTTGTGAGGAGCTTTGTACTATGATTTTTACATGATCTCCATGACATATAATATACAGATAGTTGGGGTTTTCAGCTTTAAGATTTCCCATTAAATGTTGTGTTCATATGTGTGATTTTTTATGGTTTGAATGTGCGCATGCAATTGATTTTATTTCCGCATGTAATGATCAAAGGTAGAAGAGATTATGTATTATGCATGAAGCTAAAATAGTGTGTGATCAGGAGAATCTTGGTGGATAATATATCAGTTATTCAAATTTCTACAGCATGAGGACAACCTAAAACTACAAAATCTTTAACGATAAAGAGGGTCATGGCCAAACTAGACAAGGAAATGAAGGAGCTTACACAAAGAAAAACATTATTTAGAACTACTTGTAAAATAAAAGGTAAATTTTGCTTAAAATTGTTATTTATAGTGGGAGTATTTACAATTTGGTATCTATAAAAATGGTGGATAATTTAGGTCTGAATAAAACAATGAATTCTACTCCCTACAAAGTATCATGGATGTAGAAGAAGTAGATATTGGTCAAAAAATAATGTGATAGGAGTTTCTAATTTGATGCTACAAAGATAAGGTACTTTGTTATGTTATTCCCATGGGTGTGTGTCATGTTTTATTAGGTGGACCTTGGAAATATGATATAAAGGAAATACACAATGGAAGGAACAACATCTACAATTTTGAAAAATATGGAGAAAAGCACACACCTAATTCCATTGAAATGAAGAAGTATATGGAGGTGTTAGTGTCGATGTTCATCCTCTCACCGGTGATCAAATGGACTCTTATCATGTCTTGTTGGGTCCAATTGATCTGATTTATGCAAGAACACAACGGAGAATACACATATAACCATAAATACAAAGATGCGATTAGAAATAACACTTCATTTCATTAATATCAAAGAACTTAAATTTTCTTAGGACAAAATGGAAATAAATAGCTACAGTATTTGTTGGCTTATCTATGAGAAAATATGTGGTGCCTACGGAGCCTTTGAATTATGTTAAAATGAGGCTCGAGGGCATATTTATTATAGAGAAACAATGGAAAACCCTAACCATCCAAAAACCTAACCCTAGGAGATGAAGCACCAAAACTATGGGCTCCATTTGGGTAAATGGGTGTTTCAACTATAGGGGTCATAACTTTGGCATACTATCTGCGGTACATGGCGCACACGATACATTGCTAAGTATCTATTTGAGGACTACAAATTCGGCTACAAATATAGATTCTAGAACAAAATCATGTTTTCTGAAGAAGAGATGCCCAAAAAACGTCGTTTAGGGCCTCAAAATGGCTCTAGAAGTTCGGGACCCTAAAAGCACTAAAAATAGTAAGTTGTCTGTAGAAACTAAAAAAAAATGAAAGAGAAAATGGTGGGGCCCCAAGTGGAGATAGGTGGGTGGCTACCAAGATCCACTTGGATCATTCCTCCCCCCTTAGGAAGAAATTTTCCCCATTTCATTGAGTTCCTCCATGAGATGGGAAACTTCTACTAAACTTGGTCCTAGTGAACCACTTGCCCAGGTGGCGGGGTTGGACAACTTTGACTGGCCGTCACAGTTGGATATTTTGTTGGCGAGTGTTCTTGATTTTCATATCCATGATACAAACTGTGAGTGCTTTGTTCCATGTAGTACGGGTTTAACTCTATTGGTGCAGGTTGTTACGCAATGTCGGAGGTGTCCGGTAAGAGGTGGGAATTAGGGGCGAGGTGGTCCACATTGAATACTAGGTGTAGACCAAGGAATGGTGGAATATTGAGCTCAAAGGCATTGTTCCTTATAGCCTTGGTGATGGTGTATAGCCCATGTCGAGGAAGTGGGGGAGAAGCTTGTGGTGTGTCGTCCCGGTGAGGTGATCCTTCTACAAATGTAGCCACACTTTGTTTCCCACCTGGAAGTTGTGTGGCACGCTATGTTGATCATGTCATTGCTTGTACTTAGCATTGGCTTTGTCCAATATGTCATGAAACTTCTAGAGGATGTTACGAATGCGCTCAATGAAGATGTTTGCTAATACACTTAGAACTCGACATGGTAGGAATCATCAGTAGTTGTAAATGGCATGGCGTCAATGGGACATAGCGGTTGGAATCCCAAGCCCACACGAAGGGGATGTGGCTAGGTTAATTGTGGAGAGCCTGGTTATAAATTTATTGTACATAGGGGAGGCTCTCATCCCATGCATGGATGATTTAATTTTACATGCACATAATGTGTACAATCATCATGTTGACGACCTATGTTTGGCCATCATTTTGGGGATGGAAAGTTGTGGACTTGGTGAGCTTGGTGTCCAACATTGACCAAAGGTTTGGACCAATATGTGTTGAGGAACTGCTATCCGATCGATATGATAGACTTTGGGATCTCAAAGTGCACCCATACTCATTCAAAGAAGAGTTTATGAGTGGCTTCTCTTTGTGATATTCTTCTTGCGGGCTACCATAATAGCCATCTTCGAGAATGTTTATCGGTAACCACGAAAACATAGTCATTTCCATGCTTAAGAGAAGGAAGGCGACATGTAATCCATGGAGATAGATTCCCAAGTTCGAATAGGGGTAGGTAGCGGAGTATAGAGGCCTTGCTTCTTGATGGTCGATTTGGCAATGACACAAGTAGTGCGAGGATGCGATGTACTTCTCGACATCCTATCGAAGGTTCGACCAATAGAAATACTTGCTTGTAGATACGCAATGTTTTCTTGACCCTTAAATTTCCGGTGACCGGCTTGTAGTGTACTTCCCATATCATCTTGGCACATTCGCTTGAAGGAACACAAAGGTGTCCGGAGTGACATAACAATGCATCTTAAAGGTGAAAATTTGGAACTTGTGTACCCCCCGAAAGGTGCCTTGTATGTGTAGGTTTGAATTCTAGATTGCTCTTGTAGAGAAGCGGTTAATCGAAGTCTTGTTCCCACAAAGGTTGAGAATGGTGGTTAGTGCCATGATCGGTGGTGTTGAAGACGTTTGAAACATTATTGGTGTTACCTTCTTATACTTGATGTTCAAATGAAGCTGACTATGAGATATGTGGACCACTTCTAATGGAGATTTTTTTGCAATTTCCCTTGTGTTTGTATGAACTACAAGGGTCGATGGTCTGTGTGGATGATTGTTTCCTTCCCTAAAAATGAAATGCTTCCATTGTTTAGCTTTTGCATAATGGAATAAATTTCTTTGTCATAAGTGGGATACTTGCGAACTTTGTCGGACAATGTCTCAGCGAGATATCCTTTGGATACTTGTTGAGGTAAGAAGCTGCCCCAATAGCATAATCAAAGGCACTTGTCTCGATCTAAAATGGATTTGTTGCAAGTACGGTAATGTGAGCATTGGGGGCAGAATTAAAGGTGATGTTTTAATTCTACGAATGCCTTTTGTTGAGATTTTGAACAAAATAATTTTTCTTTCGCTCCTCCCTTGGTGACTTGACTCGGGACCAAGTGATATGAAGAATCAACATGAACACACGTGGTAGAAATAGGCAAAGACCCAAAAAGTTGCGGAAAGCTCTTGTTAGAGTGTTTGGGGTTGGCCAATCCCGAATGACTTGGATCTTGGTTGGATCCACATGCACCCCTTTCATCAATAATGTATCTTAGATATTGAACACAGGTCATGCCAAAAGTGCATTTCTAAAAATTGGCACACAAATTGTGTTGTCACGGTCATTTTGGAGGACTTGTCGGATGTGGGTGGAGGTGCTCTTCCCAAGTATGAGTGAAAGATCGAATGTCATCCAAGTACACCACTAGAAATGAGTTGGTGAATGGCCACAAGATGTCATCCATCAACCTCATGAAAGTTGTGGGAGCATTCATCAACACGAAAGGCATGACCAACCATTCAAAAAGGCCCTCCTTGGCTTTGAAGGAAATCTTCCACACATCGAAGGGTTCAATTAGTACTTGGTGATACCTAGACTTCAAGTTGATCTTCTTTAGAAATATTTTTCCCCTTTGAGTTGGTCGAGAAGGTCATCGATCCATTGGATTGGGTACCTATTCCGGATAGTGATCTTGTTCAATGCCAGATAGTCAATACGAGTCCTACCAAGTCCCATCCTTCTTCTGTACCAACGAGATCGAGCACGGGCGATGAACTTGGCTAGATCCTTGACCTTTCCTAGTGACTCTTGAATCTACTTCTTCATTTCATCAACCTCCCGAATGAAGGCATAGATAGATCAGTCCATTGGGTAGCGGTGCACTTGGGGTTAGATTAATGGGGTGCTTAACTTTGATAGTTTAGAGGAACCCTTGTGGGTGAGGTGAAGATGTACCGTACTCCTCCACAACCTTGTCCATTTGTTGTTGTTGTCTAGAGAGGCCATTTGTCTAGAGGTTGTCTGGTATTCTTCTTGCCCTAGGTGCGTATCATTAGGAAAACAAATTTCCTAGTTTGGGGAAGTAGAGCTTATTTGCATTGTTTGTGTAACGAAGAGATAGCGGCGAGGTGGTGGTACCTATGGTATCTTATAAATCTTATTTCCCAAAGTAACAATAGCAACGTAGGCCAAGACTCATACACAACATGTCGCTTCACGAGTATGGTTGGCCTAATAATACATCGGAAACATCAAGAGGAGAAATGTCACATAATACCTCATCCATGAAGGGCTTGATCTTATAGGAAGGTGGCACTACGCTATGCAGAGATCCGTGCTTGGGTGAAGCCAACGAGTGGTGTATGGCTATGGGTGTCTTGTGGTTGGAAATCCCTAGCCTGCTTCATGGCATACTGCTAAAATGAGGTTCTTTTGTCTCCCATTGTCGACGATGAACTATGTAGAACCTTTACCCACATTTGGGAGTGGAAGAGACACTCCTCCTCCTCTAGATCTTCCCGAGTTCCTCCTAAATCTTTGCGGTGGCAACAATTGCATTGGAGCTCCGCATCATTAATCCTTTTCCCTTTGTCATTCCCCTTGTCAGTTCTAATTCGGAGTCGGAGCATGCATGCGATTCAAAATCTCTCATCTCGGCCACCGCGGCCTAGCAGCTCGACACTCTCACTTGTGTTGTGCGTGGAGCTCTTATGGAACTCACACCACATTCTTGTCTCCTTCTTCCCAGCTACGGTGTTGTTGTTGCTTGTGGCTTTGGCCGGGTTGTCTTGGGCTACCATACCTTGGATTTGTCCTTTTTTTTGTGGTTTGGGGGCACCTTTCCCTTGCTTTTGATTTGAAGATCCAAAGTCTCACTTCATACATTTGAATTTACGCTCAATCTTGGCAACATACCGGTATGCGTGCAGTGAGAGATGTCGAGGAACTCCATTTCCTCCTAAATGTATATGTACGGACAACTATGATAATTTAGCACCAAAATGTTTCAAGATCTTTGATACCCAACTTTGTACGCAGGGTATGGAACATATTTATTGACTCATGCACATCTTGATCCCTTTTTTGGTGTGTGGTCCATTGTATGTGCTTGTACCTGCTCCCCATGGGATAGTATTGTTCCTTGATGATGTCTCGGAAAGGATTCAAGTAGACATGGCTAAGAACGAGAGGGGTTCTATCTCATCCTTTTTATCATAGTGATTTCCCACCGAGTCCTTGACATGGGGGGTAGCTTTGAGGAGTGCAAAACAATCTTCTCTGGTTGGAAAAGTTATGAGCTAGAAATATCCTTCTAATAGATTCGACCATATATCTACGGCATACGCATCATTTACCCTCAAATATGGGAATGTAAGTTTACTTGTAACTTAAAGGGAGTCACACATCAGTGTTTGTTGGATGCGGATGCGCGCGCGATGGGCGGTCGTTAAAGGATGCAGGAAAAGTTATCCATCATCACGTTCCTTTGTACCCCAAGGGCCTCCTCGAGTAATATTTTGATAGGATCTCCTACTCCCTCATATTTCCTCTCATCCCCCATGGGTGGTCGTCGGGGTTTGCGAGGTTGATATTGCAAATTTTCAACAAGATCGAGCCTAACTCATTATACACGGCCTCATTGGGAACATGCGAAGAAGGATCGAGAAAAGCGAACGTTATGATACCAGCGATCGTGATTCATACAAGAACATAATAGAATACACATATAACCATAAATACAAATATGCAACGGAAATAACACTTCATTTTATTAATATCAAAGAACTAAAATTTGCTTACGGACAAAATGGAAATAAAGTAGCTAGGGCATTGGTAGCTTATGCATGAGAAGATATGTGGTGGCTACATGCCTCTAAGCTTGTGTTACAATGAGGCTCGGAGCCTGGCTTATTATAGAGAAGCAATGGAAAATCCTAAACATCCAAAAATCTAACCCTAGGAAATGAAGCGCCGAAACTATGGGCCCCATTTGGATAAATTGGTGTTTTAACTTCCTAGGGTTGTAATTTTTGGCATATCTCTTATCTCTTGTTTGACGCACACAATACATAGTTAGAAAGATCTGTCAGGAATACAATTTACGACCATGAATATTGATTCCAAAATGGAATCATATTTTTGAAGAAGCGATGCCCAAAAAATGTCGCTTAGGGCCTCAAAAATGGCTGCGGAAGTTCGGGACCCGAAAAACTACTAAAAATTGTAAGTTGTGCCGAAAGTAGAAAAACCAAAGAGACAATGGTGGGGCCCTAAGTGGAAGATAGGCAGGTGACCACCAATATCCACCTAGGTCACCCATAGTCAAATTTTTGTCATTTCACTAGGTCTTCGAGAAAAAAATTTGGTCACTAAGCATTAGGTTTAGTATTTTCCACTCCTTCCAAAATTTTTAAATTGTTCGTACATGTCATTAAATAAGTTGAATATATCATTATTCAAATATTTTCATCATCATTTCGGTCATCACCACCATGAACTCATTCATTTCGGTGCCTCGTTAGGTCATTGTAGTTTTAAGGTCACAAGCCTGACCATTTCATGCATAAAATCTAGCAATTGGAGGAGTGTGTGATGAAGCTTCTTCAATAAATTTAGATTTCAAACAATGTAATTTTATGTTTCTATATGTAATAAGCACTTCATGTTCCTAAAAAGCTACAATTCAATGTCCCAAAGAATATACAAAAAATTTCGGGTTACAAATGTCCAAGGTTACAAAGTACAAAAAAAAGAGAATGAAAGTCATGCTTGAAGAGACATGTAGACCATCATAAATTAAAGAGAATCATTCCATGTATATAAAAGGCCGTGTTTATTTTCTTCTTAAGGCATGAATTCATGCATATATTCTTGTTCCTAATCTTTTTGTTCATCCTACACCGAGAATTATGAGGTAATTCAAGATTACCTACCTTACCCCTTTATTCCCCTGCAATTTTTTTTCTCTTATAACAATGCCGGAAGTTTCAAGCCTACCTCTAAAGGTCCATTTTCATCAATCGGAAAAATCCAAATCAACGAAAACCCTAGATCCTATTATACCTAGCCTAAAATCTCCATCATCGAGTGAATTTGGATATGATCTCATTGAGAGAGCCCTCTCGGCCTAGTAGGGCTAGCTACTAGGTCAAAGCGATCTGTGGTTACCTTTCCTAGTCTCCTTCTCGGTATTCGAACTTGTGGAGTGCTAACATCTTGGCGTCGTTGCCGAGGGAGCGAGGTGACAAATATTCCCTAGGAAAGAATGAAAAGGATCGGATACGATTGCTAATTATGAACGATGATAAGACACAAGAAGGCCGTGCATCTTTCTTTGGGTGACTCTAGTGTTGAAGAATCCAAAGGTTCAAAATTTTCATGGCTGACTCCACTTTTCAAGAACGGTAGTACGAATAACTTCTTGGTGACTTCATTTTTTCCAAAAATGGATTCAAATGCTCGAAGGTATGATCCTATGAATCTAGTTCATATTCTTGGTTTTTCGAACTACTCCTTGTATAGATTGGAAAACGGGGCTACAAAAATTTAAAGGTTAGGACGAAGAAGATGTTCGTTTGCATTTGGTCAAATTTAATTTTCATATTCATAGACTTAAGATTGAGTTTCACGAGGGGATTGTCGATGAAGATGTTCATGGCTACAACGGATGAAAAATCGAGATCTCATGGTATGAGAGTCTACCATACGCTAAAGTTTGTGATACATGAAGGAATTTCATTCGGTTTATTTCAACATTATCAAATCTCTAATTCTTCCTTGTCAACGATTGATAGTTGTCGTGAGATTTCTAAAAATTTCATTGAGTTTCTTGAAAATGCGTATGGGGATGAAGAGTGTCTAGATGATGATATCATAGAAACCCTTTATGATTTTTCCTCCAAATAACAATCGGTAGCTTTCTCCTTGGATGAAATAGAATTGGACCAAAAGAGAAATGTATATTCAAGATCACGAAAACGAAAATCATCAAGACAATGTTAACTACTATAAAACTCAAGTTTCTCCTCACAATACAGAAGATAAAATAGATCATCTCTTGAAAAATCATGTTACAACCCAAGCTAATGCAGGTTTGCAGTGTTCACATAGTCAAGAACGTGTTAGTGAAACTTCTTCCATTATTGAAAATGAAAATATGATTTTAAATGATGACAGTCATTAGATGATGAAACTATACAGGAAGTTGTTGTGAGTAAGCCAATTTTTTATGATGATTTCCTGCAAGGATATCAGCTAACGTTTCTCCTCTGTCTGAAGATAAAATAGATCATCTCTTGAAAAATCATGTTACAACCCAAGCTAATGCAGGTTTGCAGTGTTCACATAATCAAGAATGTGTTAGTGAAACTTCTTCCATTATTGAAAATGAAAATATGAGTTTAAATGATGACGAGTCATGAGATGATGAAACTATATAGGAAGTTGTTGTGAGTAAGCCAATTTTTTATGATGATTTCTTTGAAAGGATATCGGCTAACAAATACTATTGTATTTCATGAAGAGGATAAAGTTGTCATGTTTAACAATCTTGAAAGAGATGTTTTCTGTTCAAGGATGATTTAAACTATGAATTTGAGGAGTATGAGCCTAAGATAGACATTGTGCAAGTGATGAAGTCATAGTTGCCCATGCTTTAAGAATTCTGACTAACACTCGGGTTGCATAAGGTCATAGTTCCATATGCCTTCTCATGGATCAACAACCAAGTGTTCTTTAGGATCAAAATGAAGGGTGTGCTTGTGTTTCTAGCTGAATCTCAAGACAAGGTAACATTTGATTTTGAAGATCCTTATAATGATTTGCCATAGTTAGCGGGGAAGATGTATTTTCTTGTTTTCATGGACGAGAAGCACATGTTTAATGGACACTTGAAGTGGCATAGTTTTTTTTTCTACCTTCTCGAGGAAAGTGAAAGAGGGAATAATTCAGAAATAAGTAGCCATGTGATGTATTGGTTACCTTTGGAAGAGTTACTTCACATGATTGTACATATGTCTTCGGCTGGTAATTGGTTGTCATAAGGATTTGAACCCCTCCAAGTCTCGGTGATATGATGCCATCCAATAAGTTTTGTAAGTTTTTATTTTAGATCACGGTAAGTCAGTTTATCATGTAAGTTTTTAGTATACATTTTGGTTTTTAAATTTTGACTCCATGCCCAATGGTAAGGCTACTTGGTCTATGAGTATTCTTGACACCTCAAGGAGCTTCCATCCCTATCTAGAGCCAATGTTAGTGTCAGCCTTTGAATCCTATCACCGGTAATCAAATGGAATCTTATCATGTCTTTTAGGGGTCCCATAGTCAAATTTTTGTCATTTCACTAGGTATTCGAAAAAAATTTGTCAGCAGGCATTAGGTTTTTAGGGCTATTTTCCACTCCTTTGAATTTTTTTTTTTAAATTGTAATTACATGTCATCAAATAAGATGAATATACTATTATTCAAATATTTTCATTATCATTTCAGTCATCACCACCATGATCTCATTCAGTTTAGTGTCTCCATTAGGTCATTATGGTTTCAAGGGCACCAAATTGTCATTTCATGCATAAAATTTGGCAATTGGGGCGGAATGGTAATAAACCAAGTTTCTTCAATAAATTTGATTTCAAACAATGTAATTTTATGTTTCTATATGTAATAAGCACTTCATGTTCCTAAAGCTCGGTTCAATGTTACAAAGAAGATACAAAAGTTCGGAGTTACAAATGTCCAAGGTTACAAAGTTAAAAATGAGAGAGAATAAAAGTCATGCTCGAAGAGACATGTAGATCCCATCATCACTTAAAGAGAATAATTTATGTCTATAAAAGGCCAAAAATACACAAATACATTTCTTTTTGCACTCCCTATTACCTCTTATCATTGAGCTCATTCCACCTTTGGTGAGAAAACATAGGTTTTTAGCTAAAAGTGGAAAAATTGTAAAGAAACATTTGCACATAGAAGCATTGTCTTTGCACATACGGAAAGGCTGACACGTAGGGCCTGCTTGTGCACGAGGTAGAGTTGCCCAAATTTGTCTAAAAATATCCAAAATAAAAAATTCAATCTTCAATCTATATTTTTCACCCTCCAAACATCATAACAAGTAAGTATATTCATTTTCATACCCTCCTTTGCTTTGCATGCCAAGAATTTGATCACAAGTTTAGTCTCTTAGGGTTTTATGAATTTCATGGTGTTTGTCTCCAAAAGATAAATTGCTTCTTTAAACCCCAATTTCTTGGGCCTTACATCTACATTTTTTTCAATTTATACATCATCTCCATTCATCCCAAAGTCATTTCCCATTCATTTTCTATCATTTCCTTACAAACCTAAATCTACCCTGTGTCTTTCTAGGGTAGGATTGTGTTTATGATTTTTCAACCCCTCTCCTCAATCATTTCCCAAATTTTATTGTTTCCCCAATTCACTAAACTAATTCCATATCCCCTAAATTTCCTTAGAAACTTAGGCAAATTCCAAGTCCATCATACCACCTGTTCCTTTATAACAAAAAAATTCTTGTTTTTTCTTGCTCTGTCACCTAGATTTCATCATGAAATGAGATCTTCACCATTACGGAAAATAAAAAACCATTAATGGCGGGAGATATTGAGGTATGAGCCCTCCAAGTGTAGTGAAATAATTTCCTTACCATTCATTAGAATTTTTTGAATATGTCAACTTCCTAGGGTTTTTTCAAAGAGTGGAGGAGGTAGGTTACCATGAGAAACTTACAGTTGTTTTCCACCAATTTTAAGGGAGAAAAGGCCACCATTGTAGGATTTATTTCACATTTTTATTTTATGCCATCTCTTGCTACGGGGATACCAAAGCATGGGGAATATTGGTTCAAAGGCATGAACCTAGACCTTGAGCAATACAAACCCTTCATAAAATCAAAATACAAAGAGGCTATTCTCATATTCTTCCATTCAAATACTTGCGGAGAGGTATGCACCATTGATGAAGTTTGTGATAAAAATTTTCACATGTGAGGGAAGGTTTTACGATTGTACCAATATCACATTAGAATGCTCATTTTTACTTCCACGGTAGTGAAGTCCCTTAATTTATGCAAATTCTTATATGAGGAGTGTGAGAAAGATGGATGAAAAGGTGCAAGTCGAAAAAAAGCGGGAACATTACCCTAGCCTCTTTCACTATATCTTGGTGAAGGTCATAGTTCTCCATCAATTGAGAGGAGAAGAACATGACATGGGATACCTTCATTGAGCGACCTTGCAATGCATACAACTACTACACCAACTCGGAAAAAAACATATCACTGCCATGTCGGCATAGGTTATGGAGGTGGGATCATCGAGCAAACAGGCCGAGGTTTAAAAGAGGCTTAGGCACAGAGGTTACTCACACTTATCATAGAGGCAAGAGGCTTGTGTTCTCCTCGAAGGAATGAGGAAGGGGCCAAGCATACTTCTACACAAGGAACATGAATTTTACTTATTCTACTTGGAGGGCATTGAAGAGTAGGAAAAATTGGAAAGGGGTAATCAAAGACAAGGATGCTCATATCAAATATCTCCAAGACAACAGCGAAATTTTTTTTTCATTTCATTTCTAGAGCAAGAAAACCTGACAGCTGGAGACAAAACAATTGATTTTTTTCAAAAAAGGTTGTTTGACGTAAACAAACATGATGAGAAAGGAAAAGTAGTGGCGAGAATGATTATTCGATGAGTATGGACAACAAGTGAGAAGGAATAGGAAAAGAAACATGGGCGTCACAAGAGCATTGCGGAAGGAAATAGAGAAAAACCCTATAGAAGAAGACTCCACATTTGATGAAAGAATTGCGAAGAAATCAATGAAGATAGGGAATTTTGGTTAGAAAGGGTCAATAATCACCTAGAAAATCTCCTTGAAAAGGAAAAAATGGATAACAAGATTCATAAATGCATTGCTTCGCGCTACCAAACAAGGAAATCAAATTACGGACATCAAAATCAAGCAATTACAAGACAAGCTTAAGGAAACCATAATGAGCCAAAAGGAGAAAGATAAAATTGATTTGATTTTTGATGCCTCCATGATAGCATAGTACACCTCATTTAGCACTTCCAGACCAATTTTGGGAACATTTGGAGAAATGTTTGTTTTGAGTGAATTTTGGTGCAAATTCAGAAAATTCAGAAATTTCATGGTCTAGAAGCGCAACGCCTTGATCTGTACTGCACTTTCCTCGGGGCTCCAAATGGCATAAAATCAGAATTTATAGAAAGATCTTAGAATCCTATCAAAACCCATTTGATCAAAAAATTTATTCGAGAGCTCATATTTTGAGAAAAATGAGAAAAAGAAGTCCAAAAATCAACACTGCGCCCCTCTTTGTGACCCATTATTGCGTTTTTGGAGACTCCTTGGGAGAATGAGTTTTGAAGGCCTTCCCATGGGTCATTTTAAAAAATTCAAGATGTTATGGAAACTAGACATACAAGGATAGTTTACCATTCTTTTGATTTAAATTTTTACCTCAATAATGTGCCTAAAAATGGCCTCCAATATTGCAAGCGCATTTGAGCCATACCAGAGATTTTTGTAAAATTTTCATTGTGTAATTTTCTCCAATTTCTAGTTTGAGCTTTGTAAAATTAAAAAAATTAAAGTAGATGAATGTAAAAGTAAAAATTTAAATGTAAATGGTAAAATGGAGTTGAATAGGTTTCTTATCCTTCATTTATTTCTTTGAGGATATGTCTCTTGGTGGTTAGATAAAGGAGGAATTTGTTGTGTAACCTCTAAGTAGTGTGTAGCAAACTTGAAAAAAATGCATGCATTTGACTTTCTTGCTGGAAAATTAGACCTCAAAGGGGAGGATTTCGACTTCAGTAATCATTTCAAGGGTTTTAATCTTGGACATTAAGCTAGTGTATTTCATTTTGATAAAGTAATACAATGAATACGAGAAAAAAGTTGCATCTTAAGAATTTAGGGATTCATGTGGTAAGAATTTATTGTTGTGTTTCTCTTTTGTAAGTCACTTCATTGAATGATTTCTCTTTCCATAATACATCTACTGCTTTCAATCATTGTATTTAAAGGTTTTGCTTGAAATACATGAGGAATACATCCCTTTTTTGTTTTGATAAGATGATGATGTTGTGTTTTATTTGGCTCTTAAAGGATGAATGCATACTTCTATTCTTGTTCCTAATATTTATGTTCATCCTACACCATAGCCATAAAGCCTAAAGGGGTCATTCAAGCTTACCTACCTTGCCCCTTTATTCCCTTGCAATTTTTCTCTTATAACCCTACTAGAGTTCAAGCCTAGCTCTAAAGACCATTTTCATCAGAGTAAAAAAATACAAATCAACCAAAACCCTAGAGCCTATTATACCTAGCTGAAATCTCCATCATCCATTGGTTGTGATCTCATTGAAGGCCTCTTAGCCTAGTAGGGCTAGCTACTAGGTCAAAGTGGTTTGGTTACCTTTGCGAGGTCTCCTTCTCGGCCTTCGGGCTTGGTGGAGTGCTAACAAGAGGAACACAATCCTAAAGCACTACTATTTAGTGGAAATGAGTTTTTGCAGAAGAAAAACAGCAGTATAGTAAACTTTGCTTTGATTGGTAAGTCCAAGGTAATCCTCACAAGTACAAATTTAAATTATTTTCTTGTAGAAGTTAAAATATCGTTGGATGAGTTTCTTGATATAGTATTTGATGATTTACTGAATGAATTTCCTTCCATGAGGAGTATCAACCATTACACAAAATTGATTGTCGGTTATATTATTACAAATAAATAAAAATTATAAGATAAATCAAGAGGAATGAGGAGATTAAGGGTAAGTGCAAGAATTGCTAGATAAGATTCTCATTGGGGAAATATTAAGTCCATGATTTGTTCAATAATATTAACTCCCAAAATAAATATGGAGAATGGAGGGTAATGTGCGGAAGCTCTAGGTTATAATGAAACCATCAAATTTGCCCCATTTTTGTAATGTGATTGAAATTCCAACGTGAGCATAAGACCATGACTAGCTAACATAATATGTTGTAAACACTTGAATTTAAACTTTGTGATGTGATATTCATTAGTAATTTTTTCTTTGTATATGGATGACTAAATACTCATCCTAAGTTTCTAGAAACAAAGTTCATGAACATTGTGAGTTCTAGAAATTTCAACACCTTCATTATCCTTAAGATAAAATTCACTATATTATCATCATATCATGTCAAGGTCAACCTAACACTCCCAAAAGACCCATCATGGGCGCATTCCACTCATTATCACTATTTTTTTCCACCTTTGGCCTCATCCCTCTATTTTGTTTTACCTAACTCCTCCATTGTCCATCTAGGGTTTTAAGGGAATTTTTCTTGGTTTCATGACCTCCATGGTTAAATCATCAACAAGGATTATATTAAGGCTCTTAAACCTCATCCTATCCTTAATATACCTTCACCACCTTCCCATCACTCCTATCCCTCAAAATCATCATTTTTCTACAAAACCTAGTCTGTGCCACAATTTGACACTTTGTGAGACTAGGCTTAGTGTTTTCCCTTTTGGACCCCTTCCCCTCACTCAATTATTTAAATTACACTTTTCCCATACTCTCTAACATCTATCCCTATCCCCAAAATTTCCCCAAGAATTTAGACACCCCTTAACCCCTTCATTCCCCTCCCTCTACAAGGCGAGTCCTAAATCCCTACACAAGCCTAATTTCCTCTTCCAACTAAGCTAGGGTTTGCCATGGAAAGAGGCATAGGAGAAAAGGATCAGAGCTGATAGATCATATCAGAAAGTATAAGTCCATACCAACTCATAAACATCATGCCTCCATCATTTTTTTCCAAAAATTGATTCAAAAGGGCCAAGTCATTTGCCACACAGGAGCTAGTTTGTTTAAAAAATATCTTTCGACCAAAAAAAGATGAATTTTGAAAACGAGAGAGAGGTTTTTGTTCAAAATAGGTCCAGAAGAAAAACCTCCTTCATTTTTTACACAGGTATCATGGTTTATGAGAATTTTCAAAAATACAAGTGTCACGGGAGAATTTCTACACAATTTGAGTGAGCTTGGGAAAATCGGTTTTTCTCCTAATTTGGGTATCCAAATGACTTACTTGATGGATCAAAGACAAATAGAATTAAATATATTTCCAATGAGCTATCATGAGCTCAATTTTGAATTTAAAGGCATCCAAAGTAGTGCACCGGCCCTTTCTGCATTTGCACCATCATTTAGGACTTTTTGACCGGTATTGGGGAAATCAACTTTTGACCAGGAAAATCAACTCCAAAACGGGGAAAAAAGTGGTATATTTGGAAAGTAGATAAGTCAATATTTCCAACTATCACGAGCTAAAATACGACTTCGGGGAAGGTCATCAAAACCTGCACGCGTTCAAACCCTTTTTTGGGCGCTACGCAAAACAATGGCATTGCCCAAAATCCATGGGCGGGACTACCCGTATTTGCGCAAATGCACAGGCAAGACCGCCCCATCTTTGTGAAAATCCTAGGAAGCTAAAAAATTTCCAAATATCCCTTCCTAATCCCTAAATTTATCATCGCAAGACACCTCGAGGTTGAAGAGAGTCTAAAAAGTTGGTAAGTGTTATATTCTCCGGATCCTAAGAAAAATTGCAAATTCATTTTTGGTTTTTAGTTGTTGAGCTAAAAACCCTAGGGGTAAAACCATGAGCCATGTACATAAAGGGACCTTGTTCTTATAATCCTTCTTGGACCAATTTGATGGCATGGGTGGGTAATGTATTTTAAGTTGTTACCATACTCTCATGATAAAACCTCCTCAAGCTACAAAGCCACTTAAACCACAGAGCCCTGGCCTCCACCTCTCATTCACAAAATTTGACTCCATCATCATCTCGGCCTTGTTTCCTTGGGCAGTAATTTGCAAACTGACATCTCCTATCAAAATTTCAAGTGAAAACAACGGTGAAAAGGGTGGTGATAAAGGTCAAAACCTTTGAGACAGAGTATAAAGGAGGAAATGATGGTGAAGAAGAGGAAAGTGAGCACGGTGGTGAAGACAAAGACAATGATAAATTCGAGGAGAAGCTGAGTGATGATAGTGATGCAAATAAAGTTAGCCCAAAGTGAAAAAAAGGGATGATGCGGATGAACAAAGTGAGGACCAAGAAGATGTTGAGGAAGATAAAGAGGGTGTTGAAGGTCAAAGAGGCAGGTAATCAAACAAAGCATGTAATCACTAAATAAGATCATGGTAAGAGTAAGGAGATGATGACAACACCAAAGGTCATAGCCATGATGAAGACAGCCAAAACCTCCATCACTCCTCTTACATGTACATATCAAAGAGGAGTCGAGGAAAGTGTTTGCGCCTCCAAAGGCAAAGGCCTTGTCATCTACATCAGCTCAAAGACTTGACAATGGCAGAAAATATGTGAAAAGAGTAAAGAAAGGAAAGAAAGGCGAGAAAAATACACAAAATCCCAAATGCATTGACCTAGAAAGTGACAATGAAGATAAGAGATGGCCACTAGGTTGCTACTTAAAACCAAAGATGCAAAATCAAAGAGCTAGAGAGGGAATTTGGCATGGCATAATATATCATTCGGCATTACAAAAGTGAGCATAAGGTTTTCGGGGAAGATCAAGAGAGGACTTTATCTACAAAATAAAATAACCGAGCATTACAAGAAAAGCAGTCTTGCCAAACTAAAGGCTCTCCTTGAGGTAAAAAACCTAAAAGAGGAAAATGAGCATAACGACCTTTGAATTTTTTGAGGCTTCTCAGAGTTGTCTAAAAACATCTAAGGAAGGTCTCCACAAATTTTGAAGGAATTTGGAGAAAATTTTGTTTTTTGAGAATTCTTGGCCTAGTTTGCGTAGTACCCTTTGGTCTCCACAAAACTATGGAGCATATTCAGGAGGAAAGCTTGAAATTTTTGGATTTTTCCTAGCTACGCATCATCCGCACCAAATTTCAAAATATTTGGAGTAGTTTTGACCCCTCAAAGGTTAAAAAACACCTCAAAAATCACCTTTACTGCCTTTGTTTTAGGCTTTGGCTAGCAAATGAAAGTCTAAGGGTTTTGCATTTCTTATTGGGTTATGAGAGCTGGATCAGAAAACCACGGGAATTTTTGGAAATTATACCCTTTAGGCTTTCCAACGAGCCATCACGGAGCCAAATGCGACATCGGGAAGTGGTCCAAATTTTGGTTTCAAAACAACATTTTTAACGAAAATTAGCCTTTGCGCAAATGAATTTGTCTTTTGCCAAAAAAGTCAACAAAACACACAAATTAATGGCAAAATGGTTTTTTAATATTTTCTTGGGCAAATCACTCCAAATTTTATTTAGAAGTTATATTATGTTATTTTTCATTTATTAGCTTAGATATTATGTGTCTTGGGCCTTGCATGGTCATTAAGCACATAAATGACATTTATGAGAGAATGATCTGAAAATGGATTGTACTTGAAAAGGGTGCAAGGTATCCATTTTTATTTATGTAAATGAGTGCAAATACTCCAAATTTTAAATCTGAAAATGTGAGAACTTCTTATTTCTAATACAGAGATAGAATGTAGGGGCATTTACCGGATATGTCACATTTCAAAGAAAGGATGAATCCAGAAGCTACCTGGCCCTCTTACAGACTCTGCCTAAAGAAATAATAGAAGTAAACACTCAGACTTAATTAAAATGACCTTTCTCAAACTTGACATTATGCGGAATTTTTTCTTGGAAGAGGTGTATGTCTTTTCTTCTGTTTATGTGTTTTAAGTTTATTTGTTTTTTCTGAAACTTAACATGTATATCAGCAACATAATTCAACCATAGAATAACAAAACACAACAGCAATATAATATAGGAGTTCACCCCAACTCTTGGGCTACATATCCTTTGAGCTTCGTCAACATGACTAGACTCTTTGGGATTAAGGTACTTAAATTCTTTTACAAGCTCCACACTTAACCACAATGAATATGAAAATGATTCAAAGGTCTGAGAATACCATTTTAAATCCCTTTAATGGCTGTCCAATTCCTGCAAACAACTTTAGGCTTCCATGGACACACATCCTTCTGTCAGTGCACTAAGCTTCTCTAAGCTTCTAAATGGCAAAAAATCCCTCAGATTTATATTTCTGCTCCTGAAACCACTACTTCTGCATCCAATAATGATCATATATCAAATACCAATTGATAAATTGCTTACATTAAGCACAACATCCCCAAAAATGGCTCTCCTCCACGGTTTGCCCAGGGCTGCCCACGACTTCATATCAACTTCTCGAGTTGTATAAGTACTCAAAATGATCTAAAACCACTTCCATTAGTTCCAGAATGACTGAAATAGTCAAGAAAGAGTTTTGTTTCATCAAAAACGGCCTTCGACTGCTCCGGTTTCGCCTACACACTCTGTTTGGAAAATGGCCTCTAGAACTTAAATGAAGCTTTTCGGCTTTCTAAATTTCTTAACAGGATCTCCAAACCATCTAAACAGATTCAAAAGGCATGAAATAGCAAATAATGCCCATTCATTTACCTTAAACAGAGAAATATAGTCCAAAACACAACCTTCTCCTTCTAGGCCCTGATGGCTCCTTCATCTTCTTCGATGCTTAAACCTCTGAAGATGACCTCTGTTAGATTTCAGACCTGCTCCATTGAGTCCAGAATGTCGAAGAGACACAAAATCAAAAAAAAAAAAATCACTCCAAAAGGATCTCCCATGTGAAAGATATCATCAAAACAGTCTTTGCCCAATGTTAGGCAAAAATCCCACTAATTGTGGGCCAACTGTAGTTAACTGCAGTTAAATGTGGAGAATCCGCCTAAATTGGCATGCTCTGCCAAAATAAGCTTAACCATTAACAGTCAAATTTAATCTTGGATTTAGTGGCGAACACATGTGTCAACGTGGAAACAGGCGCATTAAACGTGAACTTAATTGTCACATTAAACTCAAATATAATTTTTGTGGTTCATATGTCAACACCAAAGGCGGTGGGCCAATGGTAAAACGTTGCACTTGTGAATCGCAGGTCGCGGGTTCAAACCACAAATACGCATAACTTTTAATACGCCATTTCACCAACTAGGGTGCCACGTGGTGCCCTCCAGGCCTGACACGTGGCAGCTCGTAATTGGTCAAACTTATGAAAAGTCAAACCTATATCAAATGACAGATTGCCACTTGTCACAATGCAATTGGTCCACAGGGAATATTCCATGGAATATTCTCAAAATATTCTAAGGGATATTCCTAGAATATTCTTTTTTTAATATTTGCCAATTTCTAAAGTCAAACTGCCCTTTTTTTTACTGGAAAGTTAGGTTAGTTTTGGAAAGAAATTGAGCACGGATCTGAAAATGGAATGTACTTGAAAAGGGTGCAAGGTATCCATTTTCATTTATGTAAATGAGTGCAAATGCTCCAAATTTTAAATCTGAAAATGTGAGAACTTCTTATTTCTAATACAGAGATAGACTGTAGGGGAATTTACCGGATATGTCACATTTCAAAGAAAGGATGAATCTGGAAGCTACCTGGCCCTTTTATAGACTATGCCTAAAGAAATAATAGAAGTAAACACTCAGACTTAATTAAAATGACCTTACTCAAACTTGACATTATGCAGAATTTTTGCTTGGAAGAGGTGTAAGTATTTTCTTCTGTTTATGTGTTTTAATTTTATTTGTTTTTGCTGAAACTTAAAAAGTATATCAGCAACATAATTCAGCCATAGAATAACAAAACAAAACAGCAATATAATATAGGAGTTCACCCCAACTCTTGGGCTACATCTCCTTTGAGCTTTGTCAACATGACTAGACTCTTTGGGATTAAGGTACTTAAATTATTTTACAAGCTCCACACTTCACTAAAATGAATACGAAAATGATTCAAAGGGCTGAGAATACCATTTTAAATCCCTTTAATGGCTATCCAATTCCTGCAAACAGCTTTAGGCTTCCATGGACACACATCCTTCTGTCGGTGCACTAAGCTTCTCTAAGCTTCTAAATGGCACAAAATCCCTCATATTTCTGTTTCTACTCCTGAAACCACTACTGCTGCATCCAATAATGATCATATATCAAATACCGACTGATAAATTTCTTACATTAAGCACAACATCCCCAAAAATGGCTCTCCTCCACGGTTTTCCCAGGGCTGCCCACGACTTCATATCAACTTCTCAAGCTGTATAAGTACTCAAAATGATCTGAAACCACTTCCATTGGTTCCATAATGACTGAAATAGTCAATATAGAGTTTTTTTTCATCAAAAATGGCCTCCAGCTGCTCCAGTTTCGCCTACACACTCTGTTTGGAAAATGGCCTCTAGAACTTAAATGAAGCTTTTTGGCTTTCTAAATTTCTTAACAGGATCTGCAAACCATCTAAACAAATTCAAATGGCATGAAATAGCTAATAATTCCCATTCATTTACCTTAAACGGAGAAATACAGTCCAAAACACGGCCTTCTCCTTCTAGGCCCTGATGGCTCCTTCATCTTCTTCGATGATTAAACCTCTGAAGATGACCTCTGTTATATTTCAGACCTGCTCCATTGAGTCCAAAATGTCAAAGAGACCCAAAATCAAAAAAAAAATTCACTCCAAAAGGATCTCCCATGTGAAAGATATCATCAAAACAACCTTTGCCCAATGTTAGGCAAAAATCCCACTAATTGTGGGCCAACTGTAGTTAACTGCAGTTAAATGTGGAGAATCCGCCTAAATTGGCGCGCTCCGCCAAAATAAGAGTAACCGCTAACATTCAAATTTAATGTTGGATTTAGTGGCGAACACATGTGTCAACGTGGAAACCGGCGCATTAAACGTGAACTTAACTGTCACATTAAACTCAAATATAATTTTTGTGGTTCATATGTCAACACCAAAGGCGGTGGGCCAATGGTAAAACGTTGCACTTGTGAATTGTAGGTCGCGAGTTCAAACCAAAAATACGCATAACTTTTAATACGCCATTTCACTGACCAGGGTGCCACGTGGCGCCCTCTGGGCCTGCCATGTGGCAACCTATAATTGGTCAAACTTATGAAAAGTCAAACCTGTATCAAATGACAGATTGCCACTTGTCGCAATGCAATTGGTCCATAAGAATAACTATATAATTTAATTAATTAATTAAACCTTAATAAAAAATAAAATTATTCCAACACATAGTATTAAAAAATTTTCCTTTCAAAATTGAAGGTTATTGGGCGATTTCAAACTGCAACAACTTCTTCATACAGCGTCGGTTTTCAGTGTCGTTCGAGGAGTTGGGATCGTATCGCCGAGGCCTATCCCGTCGCTCAGGTTCCAAATCAATTTGAGAACTTTCATTTTTGAGATTTTTCCCAAGCTCAGATTTGAGCTCCTGATCACACCTCCCAAATAAGAGGCTTTTGGTCCCCAAAAGCTTACTGAAATGAAGAACTGAACTGTAGTACAGCAAATGAGAGAATAAAAAATCCTCTTCTCTTCAGCCCTTCAAACACTTTTGTCTTACAAAGCAAGTGAAATTGAACCACAAATGGAAAGAAATCGACATTTCCCTTCCTGAATGCGCTTGTCCACAACTGTCCACAACTGACCTTCTTGAACCCACACAGAAAGTCCTGGCAAGAAATTTACAGAGTGAAAATATACAACGCAGCCTTGATCAATGATCTAAGGTGGCTCAAAACAAACAAGATATTACAACATAAAATACATGCATACATCCGAAATTTGCATATGTACAAAAGGAGTACGTCTTACTGTGTCAAGAAGTCCATCCACTTCTCACCAAGCCACTTCCATGGTGACTTTTTCTGCTGCAACTTTTCCTCATGTGAAACTTCCATTTCCACATTAATAATGTAATCCATGATTCCACCTTCGCCAATATTTTTTTCCTCTTGCTGCATGTGCGTGGGACGACGAGTTGGATGCAAAGTCCAACAATGAGAGACAACATGTCCCTTCTTTTGGCAAAAAGTGCAAGTCATATGCACATTCTTTGAAGGTAGTCTTTGCTTCATCTGCTTCTTGTGTGCCTTTTTCCTCATCCAGCATCTCGAAACATGATGGTTAAATTGACCACAATATGTACAAGAAATCCTCTTATGCTGCTTTGCATGCTTGCCATAAGCTGCATGTCTACCATCTTCTTGCTGCAACAAAGGCTTCAAACAATGGTAAGGAAGATTGCCATCATGACATTGATGCAATTGAGAACTTGGGAGAAATGTTCTCTTCAAATTTGCATCACATTCTTGAATGCATGTGCTCAAAGCTTCGCCATTAAGCTGCTCATAGCCAAGACCAATATTCTTGGGACGCTCCACAACACAAATAGGCTCAACAATGCCTTGTGCATGCTTGCCCAAACCTTTTCATTCTTCATAGCCCATTTTCAACATCAATTTGGACCCAATACCTCTTGTATGTCTTTCAAACGAACCAACACACTTTTCAATAGAGGAAACTGAAGACAAATCAGACTGATTTACCTCATGATTTACATCCTGAAGATGAGGTATTTTCTTGGACAAAGCTTCTTGAGCTTGAAGAAGCTGCAACTCCATATCATGCAATCTTTGAAGAATGGCTTCTTTCTCTTCCTCCATAGCTAGCAATTGTGCATGAAGTTGAACACTTTCCCTTTGATCCTCAAGGAGAATCTGCACCATGTCCTTCACCTTAATGAACTCTTCTTTCATGTCATCACTGAAGAGTTTCTTGAAGGAGGAAACTTCACTTGCAGAAGAAGATGACATTATGTAAATGTTCAAACAACCAAAAAGAACTTCCAAAGAAAAGTCCTCAAAGCTTTCCAACAAATGACAAGCTTTTAACCAAATGTCAGAAAAGACCCCTTCTCATTCAAGCAACGATTTTGCAACCAATAAAATAGTAAATCTCTTACACTGTTTTAAAACCTTTTGCACCATAAGGAATGCTCAACCTGAGCTCTGATACCATCTGATCTGAAAATGGAAGGTACTTGAAAAGGGTGCAAGGTATCCATTTTCATTTATGTAAATGAGTGCAAAATACTCCAAGTTTAAATCTGAAAATGTGAGAACTTCATATTTCTAATACAGAGATACACTGTAGGGGCATTTACTGGATATTTCACCTTTCAAAGAAAGGATGAATCCAGAGGCTACCTGGCCCTCTTGCAGACTCTGCCTAAAGAAATAATAGAAGTAAACACTCAGATTTAATTAAAATGATCTTGCTTTAAACTTGACGTTATGCGGAAATTTAGCTTGCAAATGGTATATGTATTTTCATTGTTTATGTATCTTAAGTGTAATTGTTTTTGCTGAAACTTAACATGAATATCAACAACATAATTCAGCCATAGAATAACAAAACACAACAGCAATATAATATAGGAGTTCACCCCAACTCTTGGGCTACATCTCCTTTGAGCTTCGTCAACATGACTAGACTCTTTGGGATTAAGGTAATCAAATTCTTTTACAAGCTCAAAACTTAACCACAATGAATACAAGAATGATTCAAAGGGCTGAGAATACCATTTTAAATCCCTTTAATGGTTGTCCAATTCCTGCAAACAGCTTTAAGCTTCCATGGACACACATCCTTCTGTCGGTGCACTAAGCTTCTCTGAGCTTCTAAATGGCACAAACTCCCTCAGATTTCTATTTCTACTCCTGAAACCACTACTGTTGCATCCAATAATGATCAGACATCAAATACGAACTGATAAATTGCTTACATTAAGCACAACATCCCCAAAAATGGCTCTCCTCCACGGTTTGCCCAGGGCTTCCCACGACTTCATATCAACTTCTCGAGCTGTAGAAGTACTCAAACTGATCTGAAACCACTTCCATTGGTTCCAGAATGACTGAAATAGTCAACATAGAGTTTTGTTTCATCAGAAACGGTCTCCGACTGCTCCGATTTCGCCTATACACTCTGTTTGGAAAATGGCCTCTAGAACTTAAATGAAGCTTTTCGGTTTTCTAATGTTCTTAACAGGCTCTGCAAACCATCTGAACAGATTCAAAAGGTATGAAATAGCTAAGAATGCCTATTCATTTACCTTAAACAGAGAAACACAGTCCAAAACACAGCCTTCTCCTTCTAGGCCCTGATGGCTCCTTCATCTTCTTCGATGCTTAAACCTCTGAAGATGACCTCTGTTAGACTTCAGACCTGCTCCATTGAGTCCAGAATGTCGAAGAGACCCAAAATCAAAAAAAAAAATCACTTCAAAAGGATCTCCCATCTGAAAGATATGCCATATTTACTAATTGCCAGTCTCCCCCCTAAAAAACTCAAGTTAAGTTTAGTTAACTGGAAGATAAGTCCGCCAAAGATGGAGGGTCCGCCAAAAACGACGCTAAAATGGAGGAGCCACTAACAGTTTCATTAAATTTCACCTGACATGTTCACATGCTATGGATCCTTATCCAAACATTAAACGTTTAACCGCATTGAAATTCCCGCCCGTTGTGGAGGGCCTACGGTTCTGTGGACGCAGTCACGTGATTGGTGAGAGGGCTAGCTCGAAGCCCCTCCGTAACCTCTGCTCCAATGCAACGTACCTTTGAAATGTGACATTTGCCCACGTAAATATTAAAACATCAACTTTAGCATTGGGGGTTTTTAACATATCCCATGTTTCGAATTTGTTTAATACATATATGTGGTTTAATATTTATATTTTCAATAAGGTTTAATTAAAAAAATTTTATAATAATTAATTAAAACATATAATTAAAAATATAATATATGATTAATAAAAATCATATAAATATTAATAACTATATAATTTAATTAATTAATTAAACCTTAATAAAAAATAAAATTATTCCAACACATAGTATTAAAAAAATTTCCTTTCAAAATTGAAGGTTATTGGGCAATTTCAAACTGCAACAACTTCTTCATACAGCGTCGGTTTTCAGTGCCGTTCAAGGCGTTGGGATCGTATCGCCGAGGCCTATCCCGTCGCTCAGGTTCCAAATCAATTTGAGAACTTTCATTTTTGAGCTTTTTCCCAAGCTCAGATTTGAGCTCCTGATCAGCAACTGAATATTTTTATCTTAACGCTCTAGTAGATCCTTGGGATTTTTACTTCAGATCCATTTTTATCCAAACAAAAATACTTTCCCTATTTTTTGCAATTAAAATCGTATTTCACAAGGTTATGTTCAAGATTTTTTTGCAAAACTACAATTTATCACAACTAGATTTTCCACAAATCCAACATAAAAAAAAAAATCAATACAAAGAATGTAGTCAAGTAAGTATTTATCATTAATAACCCTTTGTTTTATTTTAGCTCCAATTTCATTTCCTATTATCAAATTTCCAATATAAAAATAGACATTTCTCTGTTTTTAGAAAGTAGATTTATTGTTGGAATAGATTTCGTAGTTTTAACCCGAAGGAAAATAAACTCATTTTTGTTGCAAATAATTTCCATATTGTTGGAAATTTCATTCTACTTGTAGATTTTAGGTTGTTGAGCTATTTTATTTTCTCTTTACTTCCCAAGATTCCCCACCCATGAATCTATTGATTTGGTGTGTTGCCACACTTGTGAGTGGCTTTCAAAGGAACTTTTGTTTGAATATTTTCAGTGTTTATTATATTTTGCAGATCTAAAAAATATAAGGCAACAATATAATTGTCCAAATTTAGTGGCTAAGAAGAGATAACTCAATTAAATCATTAACATCTAGTAATACCCCCTTTAAACTTACCCTCGTGTGCACCAGATTCATTATTTTATGGGGCATTTAACATAAATTTAGCGTATTGACCTATGTATTTCTACAATAAATTGTATTATTCCATATTATTAAAAATTATAATTAACTTCTGCCTTCACCTTAAACATCAATACTAGGCATTGTTCTATTTATCTTGGATGAAGCTATTATTGTGTAGATTATAAGAGGAGTTGACCTAATGTGAACCACGATATAACTATAGTTCGTTGGCAGTGTTAAACAATACTGCTTTTGGCCTCCTACCCTATCTTGATTCCACTTTCGGCTGACTGTTGCATAAGTGCTTTCAAGATATTTACATGGCTGGACCCGGTTTCCCCAAAGCCATTTCACTAAAACTATTTTATTAATAAAAAGTTGGCATTTTAGACCATTGATCCATATAAGTTATTTAACTTAACCCAAATCTCTTAGGCAACTTTTGGTTGGTCTAAATGTAATTATGTATCTAATGTCAGAGGAAAGACATGGCCTCGTCAACCATTTTGATCCACTGGATTTATTTATCTGCTTCTGAGGGATTTTTTGTTTCTCAGATCCACTAACTATGACCAGTATATCTCATGTAAATGCATAAATTCCACTAGTAACTTAAATTTAAAGGCACGTAAATTTCTGCCACTAAAATTTCTCTATGTCAATTTATCAATTTTCACGAAAAATATAACCCACAGACTCTGACTATCATGGAAAATAAAAAAAGCATTAAAGGAATTTCAACCAGAATTACGTTCAATCTTCACGTGTGATTGTGCCGCAATTTCACTTGCAAACTCACAAATCTACTCGTGTTTGTCTGTCTGTACTCAGTATATTATTGGACAACAATGCCAGTTTTGGACAGGTGCTGTGAGATTCAAAAATACCTGCAGTATTCCAGGTTAGATCTAATTCTGCATACTTAGCTTAAGACTAATGACCTATGTATGCAGATCTTCTATTAATGGGCAGGATTTTCTCCGATCTTCGTCAAGCATGTCATGGCTGGTGTTCCCTCTAATTTTTCTTTCCAATTTGCTCTTTCAGTCAAATCTTTTGAGAAGTATATACCAGTGTTCCACGGGGACGCGTCCCGGGTGGAGGACGCACTTCTCTGCTTCCTCAAGCTGGGGAAATTTCTCTCTGCTTCCTCAAGCTGGGGTCTTTCAAGATGGGGAAACTCCAGAGAAATTCCAGAAAAATTTTATCCACGTCTCTTTTTTTGGAAAATCTGGAGAAACTCTAAGGGTGTTTTTATAGTGACGAAATGCGTCTTACTTGTGGGGCAACGAAGGGATGCAAGAGGGACGGTGTCCCTCGAATTTTTTTGCTAATAACAATTATAAAAAAACAATTTTTGCATTTGACTGCTTTCTATATTTATTTTAGTTAAGTTTTCTTGTTTTAGACTTCAAATGTCATTGTCATATGATGAATTTAATTCATTGTCATATGATGAATTTAATTTTTGATGTACATTGTGTAGTTTCAATTGTCAAATGATGAATTTAATTTAAATGTAAGTGGCATAATATTAATGCCCATTGCCAAATGATGAATTTAGATGGAACATTGCATAATATCAAATGATAGATTCAATTTAGTAATATAGTTTTAAATTTACCTTGATGATTGCAGAAATGCCAAATGATAACTTTACTTCACAATAATCTAATACAAAATGATGATCATATTTAGATGTCTATTTCATAATTAATAAGATTTACTATCTACTACTTTAGTTATTAACATATTATTGGGATTTTATTTTTTTATTTTTATATATTAAATTTCTAATAATTTTATAATTTTTATGTTTCCCGGAAATTTCTCTAAATTTTGAGTTGCTTATATACATCCCCTTGTGTGTATCCCTGCTCCCACGTTTCCCATCGTCAAAACTCAGTGAAACATTGGTATATATCTTAAAAACTCTTTTATAATTGCATTGCTATCCATATTTCTTTTCTCTTTGGTTTTAAATTTCAGTACGATCGATCAACAAACAAACGAAAAAAGCTAAGAATGGTGGAAACTTAACTTACTCCCAAAACTGGTGTTGCTGCTAGATCTCAACACATATCCCAATCCTTCCTAATATCTATATTCTTGGTGTTTTTATCCGTAATAAACATAATATTAAGTGAAAGTGTTAAAAAACAAATACAAACTAAATCTGAACCCCGTATCCTTATAAAATCAGTAAGAAAGAAAATTGCGCACAAATAACTCTGATCTGTGAAAAACATTGAATCATAGAAAATAATTACAAAGAGAAGAATATGTACAAATAACTCTCATCTGTAAAAAAAACAAAAAAAACATAAACCAAATTATCAAAGAAAACTAAAAGCAATGGAAGATAACAACCAATTGTGAAAATGGAAATGAATCAGACAACAGTAACCGCAGTGCAAATAAATTATCCTGCAAAAACATAACTAAATTATAAATAAATGCAGCTATGGCTAAAAACGCATCCGAGTGACTAATCCATTTCCTCAGAATCTCTAATTGTTAAGAATATAGCACAACGATTAAGAAAGGCAAGACCTGCTATCTACTAAAAATATATTGCTGAAAATATTGAAGTCATAGAAGTCTACTTATTAGGCAGAAGAAACAATAAATCTATATTTGTTGCAAGTTGCAGCAAAGCCTCGGATGAATAGTTTTTGTCGATAGAAACCCTCAGAGTGGTCCATGACTAGATTTCTTGCCGTGGGCCTAATCAGTATGTAACATTTATCCGATAAAGAGGTTGTGGAAAACATGGACAACAATTCGAAGTACCTGTGATGGAATCAGCATGTTAAAGTCAATCCACACATAGCACAAAATAAGTACCGCTAAAATTGGGGTGACAATCAAACCATAATTTGCAGCATATTATTATTATTATTATTATTTAAGGGTATGAGACATTTTTGTTTGTGGGATAAGAGACCTACCTCCGTGCAATCAATGTAAGAAGGCATACATATTTTACTCTTCTGGTTTTGAACCCGACCTCTTACAAGGAAACACATACTCTTAACCATTAGACCCACTCACATTCAAACTACACAAACACAGCTGCAGCAGAAAATAATGATAATATAAAATATAATCTTATTAAGTCAAAAGTAAAACATAACATTTTCTTCATCATCAGCTGCATCATCAATAAAAGAAACTTAAACTTAGAACCCTAACCATATAAAAAAACTAAGAACAAAAATAATTAATTAATTAAGCAAATCAGAAACAGACAGGCAAGAAAAACCAACATCAAAACCTATCACCACCTAAATATTACACAAATGAATCAGATTTAAGGTGGTCAACTCACAATGCAAAATTCAATTTCCTCACGCTAATTCAGCCTATATTTGGTGGGTTATGGTCGTCTAACCTCCCAATGGGTTCTGGTCTGATTTGGTGGAGCACGGAATATTAAAGAATCCCAATATTATTATAAGAGACTTAAATCTCACTCTGTCTGCTCATAAAGTATAGGGTGCATCGGCCAGGTTTAGTTCCTTGGCTCAGTTCTTTGGTCATTAGTTTCAGTCCTCCAAATTAGTTGATGTCGAGTAGGTTCCATTGGCTCCGACTTAGAGGAATGGGCGTTCAGGCATGTTGGGGTCTTTAAGAGATTGGTAGATATCTGTTGGCCAAGTCCCTGTTGTAAGGGTGTGACAAATATAGAAGTTGGATACCATTGTCCTATCTTGTTGTAGATAAAAGTGGGGAATCTGAAACCACCTGGGCCATTTAAGTTAAAGCATTGTGGGTTGTCTGAGGAGGGTTTCCCTCGCCTGTTTAAAGACCAATGGAATCCTTATTACCCGCAAAAGGAATGGACACTTGGGCGATGTTGGGGGTCTCTAAGAGATTGGATAGATATCTTTCGGCCAAATCACTGTTGGAAGGGTGTGACAAATATAGAAGTTAAATAGGGGAAGGTGGCATATCCGACCATTGTCCTATCTTGTTGCAAATGGACAGGGCAGATCCGAAACCACCTGGGCCTTTCAAGTAGAACCATTGCCGGCTGTCTGAGGGGAGTTACTGTTGCCTGGTTGAAGTCCATTGGAATCCTTACGACACTCGGTTATGGAACAGTACATTGCAAATTTGAAGGCTATCAAGCACCTGACTGTTAATTGGGACAGGGCCCAAAAAAAGCTACGTCGTGCTGAATTGCATCTAGTCGAGCAATGCATAGGAATTTTGTCCTGAAGTAATGCTGCAAGGGTGTTTTTGAACGAGGAATCATTAGAACTGAGAAATCTGGAAGCTAGTAAGGCCCGGCTGCTTTCCATTGAAGAAGCAAACGGAGATTGAAGAGTCAGGCTATTTGGATCAAGGAGGGTAATTTTTTCATAAATGTACTGAACATAGGAAATCCATTAATACTCTCTAGCAATTGGATGATTTGGACGAGTCAAAAAGAAGATCTGTCAAAAATCTTGCAGAAGCAGGACAACACTATTTTGGTAATTTGTTTGAGGGACCTGAAGACAATCATATTGTGGATCAGTCGAGGACAGTCGGTGTATTTTCCAAAATTTTCAATGACTCGGAAAATGAAGAAATGGGACCCTCTGTGACTGAAGAGGGGTTTAAGGAGGTGTTGTTGGGCTTCAGGCAGGCTAAGAGCCCTGGTACGGATGTATGGACTGTAGAATTCTATCTGGTCTTTATGATATTCCACAAAATGACTTGTTGAGGGTGGATGGAAGAGTCTACTAGCGACCTTGAAGAATTCCGAGTGCCCTCAATGTCACTTTCCTGGTTGTCATTCCAAAGAAGAATAATCTTGTCTCCTTTAGTGACTTCTGTCCAATTTCACCATGTAATCTCCTGTACAAGCTAACGGCCAAAGTCCTTGCAAAAGAATCAAAAGGTATTCTCTCTTCTTGTATTTCAGATGAACACTTTGGGTTTTTTTTCAAGGGGCATATTTTAGATGCTATTGGATTAGCACAAGAGCATCTCCACTCGATTTCCTGGAGTTGAAATGAAATTGGACTTGGCTAAAGCTTACAACAAGGTAAGCTGGTCTTTCCTTCAATTAGTTCTGGCCTTCCCTTCAAATGGTTTTGTTGCAGATTAGATTGAATTTAAATATTGTGAATGAATAATGGGTTGTGTCTTCAACAAATTTTGCTGTGTTAATTAATGGCTCCCCGTCTCAATTTTTCAAGCCTCGTGTGAGTTCAGCACGAGTGTTCCTTAGTGTCATTTTTATCCCTGCTCATAGCAGAATGATCGAGCAGACTCTTAAATGAGCCCAAAGCTAGTGGTAAAATCAAAGGTGTCCAGGTGGCAGATCAATTTCGGGTCACTCATTTTCTCTTTGTGGATGATGTTATATTGTGTGGAGATGGAACTATTACGGAGTGGAAATATATAAACAGCATTCTGGATCAAATCGGGAACGAGACGGTGATGAAAATTAGCAATGCTAAATCCACCATTTTGTATAATGATTGATCTGTAAACTATTAATTATTGTGGACATTTCATTAGAATTTTCTTCACAACAGATCTGATAAAATAAACCAAAATCTATAAAATGAAGATTAAATTCTTTTAGATTCCAAATTTGTTAATTATTGGTTTCTGCTTATGCATGGAATAAATAAAATGCAAAAAACAGAGAACAACAAATATAATGACACACCAACCACAATGAATACAAATATTTGCCATGGGAAACCCATTGATCTGTAAACTATTAATTATTGTGGACATTCCACTAGAAATTTCCACACAACAGATCTGATAAAATAAACCAAAATCTATAAAATGAAGATTAAATTCCTTTAGATTGTAAAATTGTTAATTATTGGTTTCTGCCCATGCATGGAATAAATAAAATGCAGAAAACAGAGAATAACAAATATAATCACACATCAGCCACAATGAACACAAATATTTGCTATGGGAAACCCTTAAGGGAAAAAACTCAGCTGGAAGATGAAGCTACTCTACTCTCTTCTTTCTAGGATGAAAATAAAAGGAGAAGGAACTCTCTATTAAGTTCCCTAAGACCTATGGCCTTTTAAGCTGCTACAGAACACTAAACGCCTCTGTTGTGCTCTCTAACTCCCACTCCCAGTGGCTCTACTCTATTGTGGAACAAGATAAAAATGCATAAAATAGAACCTCTAGCCTCCTAGTGACCTGACTTTTAACATAGTCCGATAACCAACTAGCAATTTTGACCTCTTCAACTCTCAACTAGAATTACAAATTTAACCCTTTTAGAGTCTTAAACCATAGTGCACACATGGCTAGCCCCTTTTGCATGAGTAACAGGGGGCTGACATGGCAACCTCTTGAACCATGGTGGTCAAACAAGAAGAATAACTTGGAGGCATAAATTTTGCATGCAGACTTTGATTGATGTCTTTTTTGCACCATTGGAAGGTCTCTGAGCGAAGACCAACACCAAGAGGTCTGGCACATGCGAGATTTTTTTGACCCCAAAAAAATTAATTTAATGCCTCTAGAAGGTTTCAAACCCCAATTCTTCAAACTGGAACCCACTAGTAAAAGTGGCCCTGCAAGTTGATTCCTCCAAATTTTGCACTCTAAAAACATTGAGATGGATGAAAAATAATATAGTGATCCAATCCATATCAATAATATTTCACCAAAATTAATTGAGCAGTTGAATCGGGGTTGAATCCTTTCAAATCAGAGGTTCTTTTCAACAAGGATCAGCTAGACGTAGGGTTAAAATACCTAGTCAATGGACTAATATTTGAAGTCGAATGATTATAGGCTACTGGACTGGTTATGACTAGTCAACAAATAAAAAATTATGAAAAAATAAATAAAAATATCAGTTGTTGGTATTATATATGGCTCTCCATCAATGGTCAACCTATTCTCATCAAGTAAATCTTTGAAAGCATCCCAGTATACTGGTTATCCCTTGCTTATATGCCCGAAAGTATTATTGATTTTCTTTGTAAGCACTATTTTAATTTTCTTTGGTTTGTGAATAAAAATTAGGGGGAATCCCAAGTGGAAGACTTTTGTTAAACCCATATCCTATGGTGGATGGGATTAAAAAACATTGCTCTTTTTGGAGAAGCGTTGGCAGCCTGGAGTCTTTGGAAGCTTTTGTTCACCAATGGGATGTGGAAGAATTTGGGGAAAAAAAATATCCAGACAGCACAGTAGAACAATGGATCAGATTGCACAGTAGAACAATGGGTCTCGAATATTTGAAAGGGCCTGATATGGGCCTTCCCAATCCTTGGTCAGTGAGTTGTTTGGAAAATTGGAAAAGGGGACAGTTATTTTGGGAGAAGATCCATGGATAGGAGGAGCTGATCATTATGCTCCTTCAATTGAGCTGCGACATCAGCTGAGGGACAAAAGCTTATATTATCTCGCAAACATTAGTGGGCATGGGAAGAATGTGGGCAGGAATCAAGCTTGGCTTTTAACAGAGGTGACTGGCTTGCAAGGCAATTTGGCCAAAACAATGAAGAAGGTACATTCGTGGTCTTAATCACTATGCTATTATGCCAAGGAAGAGGATCAATTAGTATGACTTCGAATAGGGCTACTGGGATTCTCACTACAAAACAGGGGTATGAGGCTCTTGCTTTTTTGAATGAGGATGAAAGAAATAAATGGTAACGGCCTGTTGTATGGAAATGGCACTTTCCTATAAGAACTTGCATTTTTGTGTAGCTAATTCTGGCCAACAAGGTACTGACATGGGATAACAGACAAAGGCGACACTGATAGGGTCCCAACAGGTGTGCTGTGTGAACAAGATGAAGAGTCAGTCACCATCTTTTTGTTTCGTGTCCAATTGCAAAGCTATTGTGGCAGGAACTATTTTCTTGGGCTTTACAGGTTCTTAGAGTACAGGCATATTTGAACAGTGTTTGTGGTATTGGGCTCATGATCGCAAAACTGAAGTTTACCAGTTTTCATTACTTAGGGCATCTAGTTACATAGGAACCTTACGTTATTTGAAGGGGTCGAGAGGGTACTGCTATAGTGGCACACACGATTCGAGTTGCATATTGTGAACATAATTATAAAGTTGAACCCTCTAGAAACCAATCCAACAAACGGTACATCTTTCAATCTTGATCTTCCCTGGAGTTACTTCGATGGTGGTTGTCAAGGCACACCAGGGGTTTGTGGGCCTGGTATTATTATCCATCTCAGTTGTGATCAGTATTTCTAGCTTTAGTGCGGATCTGGTCATGGTACTAATCCGCAAGGTCAGTGGCATTTTGGACATTATTAGCATTTGCCAAGGACAAAGGATTGCAAGATCTTCAGATAGCTGAAGATTCAAAGGTGATTACAGAACGGTTTTAAAAGTAATGCTCACCTGGACATCCTGGTGCTCACTCAATGGCAATGCAGAGTAAGACAGCTTCATAAAACTTTTAATTTGGTCCTTATTTAACACATTCACAAGGAATTTAATACTCAAGCTGACCAGCTGTCAAAAGAAGCTTTAGATATCAATGAAGGAATTCAGCGGTGGGGGGAATTTCGGTGATAGTCTTCCATGAAGTCCTGCTTTAATGGTGCTTTCCAGACAAATCTTTTTGACGAGTCAGTTTTTTTGGTGTTATGTTTCTTTTGGAATTTGTTGCAATAATAGTAATTCAACTAAAATGTATGTAATTGTGCCTCCATGTCTATGAACAAGTCTTTTTGCC